>JAPYYS010000485.1:0-60298 GCA_030522525.1 Campopleginae sp. 14b
TTTGCTGCTGTAACACTTTGTTGCTGTTACGTGCATGCTACGGGAGCAACAGTTCTTTGCTCCTGCGGCAGATCACATTTGACATAAAACTTTTGTTGCGGCAGCAAAAAAATTTGTTGTCACTATATTAACAAAGAAAATTTGTACCAGTAGCGTGGCGTACGCTGTCGCAACGCAAAATTTTCTCTCCGTGTGTCAACTTAAATAATCCTGGATTAAAGTCGGTTCGTCGTATGAGGGTAAAATTGGACGACAGCGACGTTGGTGTTTCAAGATTATTTGTCCTCGAAATCTCATCGATATTAAGGGTCAATCTGACCCGAGCCCATATTTTAACGAAGGTTTGGATTTTTTTTTCTGAATTTCTCAGTTATTAAAGCTCCTTAATAACCAACGTTATGCAATTCATGAAGTTGGTACATTCTGTTTGTTTATTCCTCGTCGGAAAACTATTCTCAAAGTTTGAAACTTTTCAATAACTTCGTGAAACAACTCTGCAACGCTTGGGAGTTTGTGCAACTGGGAACAATCGATCGGAGTTATGAAAAATTATTATAAACGATAATCCGGAAAAAAATAAATAATTTTTCTTTTTTTCGCAAAATTCGTATAAAATTGCGATAAGAAATTTTTTTTTTTAGGATTCAAGAGAATAAATCGCTCCGAGGTACGCAGCATGAGTAAAAGAAAAAAATTATTCAAGATCTTTATCCTTAAAAGTAAATGGCAGTTTGTCGTTTCGATGTTTTGTTGATTGGACGGAAACGATAAAAGTTGATCGACGAATTTATCCCCAGGAAATATTTTTTGGGATTTTTCGTAAACGCACAATTTCAAGATGACTTTGTCGTGATAAACTACAGTTCGGCAACATCTGGAGGTTCCGAAATCACACGTGATAAGTAACAGTTACGTGATTTGAAGGGGAGAAGCGTTTACAAATATCTCGTGAAGATTCGTCCAGCCAGAAGGCATGAACGAAATGAAATGATGCTAAAGATAGACGATCTGATTCCCGTCGAAATAAGAATAAGAGAAATTTTATTTTCATGCTTGGGAAAACAAAAATTCGCTTTTTGACTCTGAGAATCAAAATTTTTTCTTTTCGTCTCGAAAATAATATTTATTTCTGTTAATAAAGTTTACGAACTCACGCACTAACGATATTCCCACCAGGATTTATTCCACAACGGGAAATACATTTTTTTTACATATTTGACGAGAATAATTTAACGAAAGAAATATTTCGTGCGGTCATTTTTTCGGTGTAAATATTGTCATGTACAAATATATTGATAAATCAGAGTCGCATACGAAAAATGTAATTTCCGACCGACACCGACATCTGTTTGCACTTAATTGTCATGGGAAATCTGTGTAATTAGAAACCGCGAAGAAAAGTGCCTCGAATTTCCCGCTGACGTCATTAGGTCACGAATCACCGAGAGATCTGACAGAAAAGTCATTAAAACTTGGAGCGAAGCGGATACACGTTCGGGAAATGAATTACTCGTGTGTGTTCGTATACTTAAGTTTTAACTGAGAGATAAAAGGATTCATTGTTCGTTCTTCCGCTCGATTTTCCTAATTGCTTCTCTTCTGATTTGAAATTATTGACGCGACGCGAATGTGAAGTTTATACACGAAGAAATAACAAATATTTATCATGTAAAAATGCAGGATTCGTCGACACAGTTAATTACACAGTTTGGTAATGAATTTTGGATCGTCGCGGGGTAATTAAGGCACCGGGGTTTGGAAAAATCTGTTGAAAATTATCTCAGAAGTTTGGGTGTCAGAAAAAAATGCATTATTGACGAAACGTAAATAATGACGAAGGCGATTCGTCGGAGTGACGAGTAACTCGGAATTTAGCGATAATCGCTTTGATTGAAAAATAAAAATTATGACATTGAAATTTGATTGGCGAAATAAATGAAACGACGTATAAAATAGTACACGGGACTGACCTGCGGGGGCAAAGCGAAGAAGCGCGCGAGGGACTTGTCTCCTTGGGGTACGAGGAGCTGTAACCTACTGTGGCACCCTCTACCACGAGTTGATACTTTTTTCCATCGTACGTATACGATCCGGTCGGTTTGCCTCGCACCCTTTCGTTGGGGGAGGTGCGTAGAGGGTTGGATAATATGAGGTGGTCGTCGCGATTTCGGATGCGCGACTGTGGCGCCGTGGAATCAATAGCAAGCGCCGGCGCCCCGACCCGTTTCAATTTTCGTCCTTTTTTTTGTCTCCCATTCCCCGCACCGCAAAAAACCCGAGACTCGAGGTCGAAACTCCAATTGGTCAATGATCGGACGAGCCTCATCCCGTTTGGTGCTTCGTCGGAGACACACAAAGATAAGAGAGAAAACAAAATCCATTCTCGTTCACGTAACGATGTTATCGTCGACCTTCCCAATCCTCTCGCAGCGCGAAAAAAATATACGGCCTAGTAGTTATACCGCGTATATGCTCAGACATAGCAGATGCTGATTCAACGATTATACTCAGCCACATGAATGCACATTGCTGCGTCCATTGTTTAGCATAACTCGAGCAGCAATTCAATCCGAGAGTTTCAATGCAAAATAAACAAGCCAAAGACACAAGTTCTAAAGGGATAAGTGTTTGTTATGGCGTCCTATGGAGCCTGCCAAGTTCCAATTGCTCATCGATTATTTCGAGGAAAATAAATTAGCAGTCAATTTAAATTGGTCGACTAATTTTTTACGCTCTCTTACTAAAAAATAACTTTACATTTCTCAAGGGTATCAAGTAACAGAACGAAGTAGACCGACGACCTCGAAATTTAAATAGAAAAAGAAAAAAATTATTACGGAATTTTATTTTGATTATTAATTGAATTATTTTTTTTTATCATTATTTTATTATTATTATTATTATTATTCATTTAAAAACCACGAGGAAGATGAAGGAGCTCGCGTTTCATGTTTTTCGATCATTTTTTTACTCTCCTCTACGCAAAAATAACTTTTCGTTTTCCAAGAATATTTTGGGAACGTTTGGAGGATCGAAAATTAAAGTTCATAATTTTTTGTGGCGTTTTTATAGTGAGAAGGTTTCACTTCCAGTATCAGTTTCTGTAGGAAATGAAAACCGAGGAATTACGGTAAGGGAATAGAATGGACCGACGGACTGGGAACGTGAATTTCCTTAAAAAAAATGAAATCAATTTTTCTGTACAGTCTCGGAATTTTTAAAATTTTTTTATTATGATTATTTCGGAAATTGACATGCTGCACCAGAAAAATTGGCCTAAATCCGAGGTCGTGTTATGTTTTCTATTCGGTAACGGTAGTTTTTCTAATTTTTATTATTTTTGTCCATTCGTATGCGTTGACGAAATGTAATCAGCACCCAAAGGGTGTTCTTGATTAGAATTTCTCCAGACGGATAATATTCCCTGTGGAAAATGGATTTCTCGCCTTTAGAAATTCGAATCTATCGCTCAGAAACGTAATCAAGTGGAAGAGGTTTTTATGCGGTCTGACATTTTCAGATCAATGTGGAAATTTCATTGGTCTGGAAATTGCAAGACGGGTATCGCGCTCTAAGCCGATTCATACTTTCTTTTATTTTTTTTTACTCTCGAATGACTCAAAGGCAAGATCTTGGCGAACTCATTTCTTTCAACAGCTCAATAGAGCGTAATATGTATCGAAAATCTAAATCCGAAATAAATTGCGAATATCTTCGTCAACATTAAAAAAAAAAGGGCTGAAAATATTCTCATTCTTTTCGTTTTTTAACGCAGAATTGCATGAGCCTGGGGCACTTTTACTCGAAGGGAAAAAATTTGTCGAAAATGCGGTACAACGATAAAAAACGGGAGATCGGAGGGAGAAAGGGCGCGGGATTTGGAGTCGCTCGTTCTAGAGTTAAGAATGGAGAAATAAAGGATCGTGTTTTTCACTTGCCAGGGATTTTTTTCAGGATCAAAATTACTCGATGAAAGGATAAAGGGAAAAAAAAAATTTGAATGAGTTTAGATTCTTATTATGAAAGTTTTATTTATTATAAAAAATGGAGCGTACGTAATTATGGATAAATAATCAGCCGCGTCCCTCGATCAGGAATTGCGTTGTTCCCAAAATTTCTGAAACCCATGAATTCAAAAATGCAACAAATACGAGAGATAAAAAATTCGTCGATATCTTTGATTACCTTTCGTGCGATTCCAACAATCAGATTGACGACGATTTACAGATCTAGCCCAGTTTTCTACTTCCTCAGGATCCAAATAATTAACTTGTTTGAAACTCGATAATAAACGTCCACAATATTCGGTGACTTCGTTAGAAGATTCGATGGACCATTGCATAAGTGAATTTAATCTCGGAACGTAAGGAGTTCCATCAACGAGTTGCTTGAAATTTGGTTGCTCGATCGATGCCTCGCTCCGAACGATTTCCAAGCGACTGAGTTTTCGTTGGAGGTCCTGGTCGAATTGTTTTGGAATTATTAGATTCATGGTTGCTCAACGATTAACCGCGATTTGTCGTGATTCAATTTTTCGTTTTTTCTTCGGATTCATACCTCGACGTAGTTTCTCAATGGACCGATGATGCCAATGATTGACGAAACTTCCGATTCGATGTCTTTTCGTACTTTGAAAACGAGTCTTTCTCGTAAATCATCGAAATCGCAGATCTCTGCGTTGTCAACTTCTCGGCTGTAACGAAGCGGAGAATTTCAGCGGCCGAATCGCGAACTATTCACGCGACGCCCTAACCACGTCGGTAAAACAGATTTACCCCCGAAAGTTTGTTGCGCGGCGACTTTTCAGGGTTTGATAAATTAACGTCCGCCGCAAACTCACCTTGACACATGCTGATGCTGCTTCGATAAATTTATCAAAGCCTGAAGCGGATTCTTTAGGTTTTCTAAAATTTCTCTCAACTTTCGATCCGCCGTTTCTAACTGGACGTAGTAACTTTTTAATGCTGACTTCAACCGAACCTCCATCGCGAGATACTTTATTCTAGGTTATGTTGCTCGTACCAGCTGATTTGGGCAGAGAAAAGAAGTACGGGATATCGGAATGTACGGGTATGTACGAATATCTGGAATCTCTGTATCATCTAGATACACCGATAAATCATCTGATGCACTATCTTTCCGAAGGTTTCCTCTATCGTGAAAAATGCTTCTTACGAGTTTCTGTTTTTCGTTAAAAATACGAAAGTACAATGATGGACTGATACGAGAGCACTTGAACAGTTAATAATTGCGAATAAGCCTCGTATTTATTTAGATGTGACGGTAAAACACAAATACGGTTCTCACTTCGTACTTGGAATTATTTATGACACGATGACCCAGTGCGATATGATAATCCGATGTTCCAGGATTTGTAGTCCTATTTGTAAAACTATGATAACAAGAATGAGGAAACGATGCAAAAGTTTTTCAATAAAAAGACAGAAGGAATAATATATTTTATTCGTTTTTTTTTATCCGTCTTCACGGTGATTCTTTATTCGACTGTGTCACGTCGAAGTAGTCGCCGAAAATATACATAACATGTGCAAAAAATAATATGACGACGACGACGTCGACTTTTGGTGCTGAAAATTAAAAATTTCGAGTAATTTTTCATACGTTCGATATTTAGTTGTCATTGGTAATGTCCCACTTCCCCATTGCGTACACCGACAGCCATTCGCGTGTTTGTTTTTACGAATTTATTTGGCTTCTCATGCCGTGTGACTGGTGGTGCCAAATTTACTGTTAACTGCGCACGGCGGCGTTCTTGAGAAGGCGTCTCTCCTGACCTTCAGAGCGACTGACATTTTTGCTCTTGTATTTTCGATGGTTTATAGTTTAAATGTATAGGAACTAGACATAACGGCACTCTGATGAATCTCCTTAATGGAGTTATCTTTTTTTTTCAACTTGAGCGACCGAATAATCGGTTTTCGAGCAATGCACCATTCTAACCAGATTTCGCGTGTCGCTATCGATAGAGTATTGTCGGAAAAAAATAAAGCAATAAAATGATCGATTAAAGGGTCGGAAATGTATATGACGATATAATGTGATTCGCAGGAATTATTTTCAACTGAGCGGCCGACATTTTTTCCCGGCAGTGGAATAAAATAGAAAGACATGAAAAAAAATCAATGCGAGAAAATCAATTTCGAAGAAGTTATGCGCTGCTGAACCGGTAAACTCGAGATAGAAGATGGAAGGGTTTCAGAGTTGTTGCAACTCTCCACTGCGGATGTGAGATGGTTGGCCCTTTCCCCTCCCATCGTGAGGTAGAATGTACATTGGTGGGGATGCGACTCGTTCCGCGGGAGGCGGTCTTGCTGCTTCGCTTCTCGCTTCTAGCACGAAGAGAAGTCGACGTGAGTTCGTACGTCGGTTGTGTCGGTATTAAGCGCGGAAACTGACAGTTCGTGATCATAGACTCGTTCCCGAATAAATGAAACGTTTATTTATTTTTGAATGTCAACTTCTGGCGAATCCGTGAATCGTAAACGACGTGCGAAATTTTCCGTCAATAATTCGCTCCGAAATCGGATTGAAAATTGACTTTTATAGAGGGTGTGCGATCGTAAAAATAACATAAACTTACGAGAGAAAACACATTGACCCCGGTCAGGGGTTCATATAAGCTTGTCCGGCATCGACATTGACAGTTTGCTAAATGATGTGCGGAAACGTGCGAAAAATAAAAAATCGTGAAATCAAGTCCGAGAAAAAAGTTTGAAAATCAGTTGATAAAACGGAGCTCAAGATTATTATTTTTGTTCAAATGGCTCCCTGTGACGTAGGGAGACGTTAGAGGCATTGTTGAAGTGGCGAAAGCTTCTGCGTCGCGCTTTTTTCGAAACACTTCGAAATTCTGCACCCACGACGACACCCTCGTGAAGAGTGTTGTTATTATTTTTCGGGCAATCCCAGGCGTGGAACGGTGGGAAGGAGAGGGGAGACGTCAAGATCAGACAGCGGAGAGTGTGACGGGAAAAACAGCACCGCGAGTGCAGAGGAGTGCGGATTCGTGAGAAGGGGATGATAAGAGGGTGACAGCGTGTATGTGTTGGTCTCTGTGTTTGTGAATGTGTGTGTGTGTGTCTTGGCTATCGATTCGCCCAGTTTTTTCGGCCGAAAATTGAGCTGCTCAGAAAACAAGCCAAAAAAAAACGAAAATCATTAAAATACGAGGAAATTATAATTTCTACTGAAAAATCCGGATGTCCGGTCGATACCGGCAAATGGAAGGCATCATGATGAACGGCAAGCTGCAGGAGAGCAAGGACGAGGTCGACACTGCCTCCATAGATTCGGACATATTAAATCCGTTCGTTCATCGCATCGAGTTCAACACGACCTACGATAAATTCAAGGTCAGCACAAAAAACACTCATATTTACATACGCACGTGATATAATTCAAACGTTTTCAACGTTTCTACACTCGCACTTTCTCATCCAATGGTAAAGAAATGTTATGAGCTCGTGCACGAAGAATTTTCTGCGGTGGCTTTTTTATCGAACGGAGGCAACGAAAATTTAAAAAAAAACACATATCGATAATAATTTTTCTACCTTTTCTAATAAACACTTCGTACTGTTTCGTAAACTAAAAATGTGTAGAGCTAGCACGTGTAACCGAAACCATAATTCTACCGGCGAGCTGATCGGACGAGAGCTGCGCGGACGGTGCGACCTATTGTCCTTCACGCGCCTACTCGAATATATTTCGTTCACGTTTGTGTAGACCCAAAAGACGCAGCGAATCAATTATTAGTTTTGCTTCGTCGTTGATGCAGAAAAAAAAACTTTTTTTTTTTCAATCGCGATATAAAATATCTAATCGTCACACAGTTATGAAGTTTGCCCTTGGCAACGAGCAGAATTCTCGGAACTCGCGACGACAATCGGAGAGTCTTTTTTTTTGTATTTCTCGTGAATTCTACATCGAGAATAGGTTTCCTCTTTTTTTCATCGAACGAAACTGTTTTTCGGCGAAAAATGGTCACTCCGAATATTTTTTTCCACGAATTTCGTGGATTTCGTTGAACCCAAACGAAAAAATTGTTTCCACTGCCACTTTTTTTTTCCTCAACTAGATGGAATTATGTTCGATGAAAATTATTTCAAGTCAGTTTATCGTTTAGCATTATTTTCACGCTCTACACTAAAAATAATTTTTTTTTGAAAAGTCGAAATTTCGTCGAATACAGCCAACTGAATATTTTTGGATAATATCCAAATTTTCGAAATTCCAGCTGAGTTTTTCGTTTCTAAGGAACCTGTCGGTTAAATTCACGTATGCAGTGACGAAAATTCGATTCCTCAAGACACTTTCTGTACAATTAAATGTTGGTTCGATTAAAGTTTCATTGGTATCGAAATATAATTTCGTCGAACGTACTCAACGAAATATTGACCGTTTCTAACAAACTCGACAGCCTACCATCCCCATAATTCTTGACATTAGGCTAATCAGTGCATACCCGCGATTTGACTGCAGATTTCAATTATTAGAGTCAACTATAGTGCATTATTCCGTTGGAAATGAAACCGAGTGCGCACGCTCGGTGTCTATGCCGGCGAAATTCCTCGATCGATCTCGCAGTAGCACGTGCTAGACGGGTACTCTCGTCAAACGCAGCGGATAATAAATACAGACTGTATGAATCTTCAATCTGCTTGGATCTCCATTGTGTTTCGTAGTTACACGATGTGACATAATTTATTTTATCACGGTGTAGTAAACATCCTTTATTAACGATCGTCTGACTGTTCGTGTTGATAACTAATTGCGTTCATTGTTGATTAAGTCTTCATCGTTAGAATGCAACGAATTCCGTCATTTAATGATTTTGACGTTGCAACGTTAGGATGTAACGGAATTCCGTTATTTGTTCAGCAGTTTTCAAGATTCTATAATTTTTTCAAATATACAAAAACTTGATAGAAAAATTTATTTTTCGTTGAGAAGCGAGTATCGCTTATCCAATATTTGTTCAGGACCATAAAACGATATTTTTGAGGGATCCAAACCCAGAATTGGTACGAGAAAATTGTCCTGGCTTTGAAAATTGAATAAAAAATTAATGAAAAACGTCGAAGCCTGAAGTTTGCATCAACGCAATGCTATGAAATGAAAAACAAAATCTATTATTGAGATCCACAAAAGGCAAGAGGAAAATTAAGAAAAAAAAATCGAAAAAAAGCGACGAATCATTTTTTTTTTTCATTTCTTGGCTCATCAAGTTTGCATCGTTGGGAAGCCACGAAATTGTGTTTTCTGTGGTGGAGCTTATTCTTTAAATGCAGAAAGTTATTACGGCGCTACAATGATCGATTTTCGCGACCGAAAAAGTATATCGGCCCAAAAAATTTGGACCATTTTGAAAATGAAACGAATCATCAATAACGAAAAATTTTTCGTTCGATTGCAACGCGTTGAAAATCTCTGTTTCATGTTTTTGGTCCGGACGATTGGGCACAAATAAAATTGGCACAAAAAATTGAGCTGATTTTTCAAAATAAATAAATAATTAATGAAAAACGAAAAACTTTGCTTTACCTTGAAATATGACAGACCAATGGACACGTTGAGCAATGAAATGTCCTGGTAGAAACAGGTTCATTAAAATTTAACAGGGCCGATCGATTTTCGTTGACTGGAGTGGAAATTCAAGACACTACGGAATATCGATTCGAGTATAGTCTGAGAACGAAATGTATAATGACGGCTGTAGTTCCCTGACGATATACATTGGCCAAAGATACCGTAACAGCTGCATGTGCTCAACGCGTCCTGGTGTTCAGTCCATTATTCTTTTTCTTTCTTGTCAGTGATAACAACGATACTGAAGTTTGGATCGTTGCAAAAAAAAACGGAAAGCTCATTTTTCAATCATCATTTTCGTAATTAATCTACTTTTTCCATTTTTTTGAGCAAATACAGTTCTCGAATGGCAAAAGAGTCTGCCCCACTATTCTTGACGAATATTTTCCGGAAATGTGTCACTTTGCTGGAAAAAATCATGAGTTTTCGTTGCACTCTACCGATGCAAACTTTAACATCGTGCGATAACAGCCGGCCTATATTCGCGTGGGGGTTATCGTCGTTGAGCTACTTTACCTTACGTTGAAGTTTGTATCGTGCAAAGCAACGAAATGCCGTTGTTTCTTCGGCAGAGCGTGTCATCCATGTCCAGTTTTTAGTCAAGACAAAAAAACGATTCTCTTTTGTAATGCAAAAATTAAATGAGCACAAAAAATTGCAGTGATTTTGCAGAATTCGTAAATAACGAAAAACAAAAATATTTTTCTTTCGATCCCAATGTTTTGACCTTGAGTGTCATTCACGATTCCCTACGACGATCCCTCGTCCATTTTTTTCGACTGAGAAATAAATAAAATTGAGAAATTATGAAAATTTCTTTTTTTAAAATTATTATTGTTTTTTCCGTCTTGCAATCCTTCGAATCAAATTCCGATATCATGTTTGTCAGGCACTCTAGTAAGTCTATCTATTCGTGTCATCCATTGTACATTGTGTAACTTCGAATAGGAGCCCGACTGATAGCGATGAAGCGAAAAAATGTTCGGTGACAAAGATTCATGCTTCGGACAATTTGCTGATTATATTTCAATGCACTCCGTGCTCTCAAGGTCAACAGCATCTATGCATTTTACATGAAAAAATGAGCCTGAAGTTTGCAACAACGCAATGCCCCGAAATGAAGAAAAATAAAATAAAAATTTCGTCACTTTTTTTTCTTAATTTGCCTCTTGCCTTTTTTGGACCTCACGATTGGATTCGTAAAATAAAAAAGTGACGAATCGTTTTTTGTTTTTTCTTTTTTTCATTTCGTGGCATTGCGTTGATGCCAACTTTAGGCTCATATGAAAAATAAATTTGAATAACCGCTTTTTTCAAGCCTTCCTTGACACACTGGGTCAATTTGACCCGAAAATATCAAAGACTTCAAATTTTATGACTTTTTTAACAGAATCCTCACTTTTTCACAACACAAAACTTTGCATTATTTTTACGAAAAATTAGGTCAATTTTTTTCGATTTTTCACGATGCAAATTTAATTAGGAACGTTTGGAGTTTCCTTCCAACTTTTTTAACGAAATTAGAACTCAGAGCCGCTCGGAACAGGCCGATGATGCACGCCTCCGACCAAATTGACCCAGTGTGTCAACGGCGTGGCCAAATTTTCGTGTCACGACCGTTTGGGATGAAACGTTTTTATATTTGTTCGTCCCGATCGTTTCCTGCGTTTTCTACTCCATTGCCCCGTTCGTTTTTGGTGCATTGATCCCAGCGCAGGCAAGATTCAACGTCTGATATGAAACGGTGAAGAGAACGAGCTGTTTTTCTGATCGACGACGTCGACGATCCCGGCAGAGGAGATTCAAACTTTTTCACACGAGACGAAGGAAATTTTTTATCCGATCCTTTTCCCGATACCGGAAGCTTCAGAGCTGAACGACACGCTCGGTGTTTCTTAAGATCTTGCTTTTTGTTGACGATGAAAAATTGATAGCGTATCGAGCTGAAAGGCTACAAGATCGTTACTGACATCGATGATGTTTTTTGGTGTAGCTAAGCATCTTTTCGCAACGTTCAAGCCACTGGAATGTAGGACAAAAATGTTGACCCCAACGAGAAGGGTTTGACAGAGTCTCGGAGAAAAGAGTCGCGTATAATCGAGACTGCAGGATGAAGCCAAAGAAATTTGCAGCCTCGGATACAACTCGATGCACAAAGTAGCTAGAAAAATTGGAGGCTCAACGTTTTTTTCTTATGACGCTGAAGTTTGCAGCCTTGAAATGACCCAAAATGTTTGTTTTTCTATTAATTATTTATTTGGGTACATTACGCGCGTGAACGGTTTTCTGGTAACGCTCCTTTCGAGATATTCGACACCGGAGATCGTCTACTACAGGAGCAATATTTTAAACAATTAGAATAAACGAATTCTTACGATACTAGAGTTTTCGTCGTTGGGAAAAACAAAAAATTTATTTTTCAATCATTAATTTTATATTTAACCCACTTTTTCCAATTTTTAAAAATTAATTCAGCTTTCGGATGGAAAAAACTCCGTCCCACTATTTTTGACAAATACTTTCCGAAAATTTGACACTGCTTAAAAAAAAAAAACGAGTTTTCGTTGGATTTTAACGTTGAGAACTTCAGCTTCATAAACTAAACACGGATGAGCAGCTTTGCTGAAGAAAAAACAGCTTTTCTTTCCATTCCGACGAAGCAGACTTGATCATCGTTATTTTTGAGGTTTCTTATCCGTGGAGTGATCATTCGATCTTCCCAGCATGATTATTGTTACTTTTATTTTCATGGTGATCGTAATGAGATTATAAATCGATAATGACCGTCTGGCCATGGGAATAACGAGTTCATAATGAGACTAAATGTCGTTCGTTTGTATCGCTCGCTGTGGCAGATCTGGGTCAATACGAAATGGCAAAAGCCCAGACACGTTAACTCTCCGATCCTTTATGTAATATCCATAATAATTACCCATGGATTTTAGCTTTTGCATGGTAAAAAATATCGCGGAATATTCCCACTTGTAGTTCTTGTTTCGTCAGTCGTTATTGAGTTCATTTATTGATCGTATTCACGTTTGGGAACGATCGATCTTTTGAAGATTTATATTTGACTGACAGAGATTGATGGACTGCCTAAAATTTCTCTAGCCCTTAGAAAAAAAACCATGTCGAAGTTCGCAACGTTGAAATGCAACGAAAACTGATTTTTTTTTTAAATCAGAGTGCGAAATTTTCGGAAAGTATTCGTCAAAATTAGTGGGACAGACTTTTGGTAATTATGCAGTGTAAAGCCTTTCCCAAAAATCATGGGAAATTTTTTTCTTCTCGTAGAGCTGTTGATTGTCTCATCATGAATGATATTCCATGGGGGGGGAGGCTAACATTTCCCATGAATTCCCATAAATTATGGTCCTTTTGGGAAAAGGCCTCGAACTGCATAATTACCAGACTTTGTTGCCATTCAAAAGTTGAATTTCCTAAAAAAATTAAAAAAATGGATTAATTATCAAAATAACGATTGAAAAATAAATTTGTCGTTTTTTTTTCCAACGATTCAGTGTCGTCAGAGAAATCTTTTGATCGTAATATTCGTTTTACGACCAGCCATGTCTGTTGAGTTGGAATCCAACGAAATCGTGACGTATTTTTTGTCAAACTGGAAAATACATAACGGAGTAAATCAGCGTAATACCGTTATGGAATTTACATCAAGATGTTAAGCACGAAAATGACCAATCATGTACCTGAGAGACCGAGAAAGAGGGTCCAAGAAAATGTGTGCTTGTTCAACATATTTAGAATGAAAGATGCTGGACGGTCCTGGCTCCTATCATGCCGGAGGTCAAGCTCGATTACTATATGCTCAGCTCGCTCGGTCCGCAAACTTGATTGCGTAACGGGAATGGAATACGCGGCGCGCATTGAGGTTTTTTTTTACATAACGATCTGAAAAAAAAAAAATCACGCGATATCGTGATTTTCCTAATTTGGAGCACGATCGAAATACTGAAAACGTGTCAGTCGAACGTGCTTCATCATTTTGCCATTGATTCACGTCGATTAACTCATTTTTATCAATCGCTGGCGGGTCCGTTGCCTTCTATTCAATTTTTGACGCTTGCATTTATTTATTGGCAAATAACGTCGTTGCCAAAAACATTTTTCGATCATCTGGTCGAGGAGGCGAGTGAGAAAAAATATATTGATGAAATGAATGCAATTACCGAGGGATCGGTGCGGTTGTCAAAACGCAACGGGGATTTCTCACCGAGCCAAAGTAATTTTCGTTGTAAACGAATGTGTAGGAAACGACAACGACGAAAAAAAAATGCGAAGAAAGTTGAGAGGTTGGAGTTTTAAAGGAAAAATCTACTTGCGAAGCCCGATAGTCTCGTCGGTTAAAGTAAAACGACAAATAAGTTTACCTCGGATTTTTCTGTTGCGCAAGCCAACTATTTTCAGGCTCCAGCGTTCGGTCTTTTTTCAGTTTGACATTTTTACGGAAAGTATGCGATGTGACCCAATGGCATTGGCGGGCACTCGGTCTTGCCTGATGAAGTAGTTGTGTTGGGAATTTACTGTTTCGAGGCACGTTGCACTGCGTGTACACTTAAAAATCATATACGTACAGTGATCTTTGCAGGTTCCGCTGCACAACTTTCTCGCTCGTTACCTTTAAGGTATTCCATTCAGGGATACGGTACATTTTTACATGAAGTTTTACATCGTTGGAATGCAACGAAATTAATTAATTAATTAATTTTTTTTATGGTAGAGCTAAAAATGAAACGACAATTTTTGCAAATCAATAATTCAATTTCAAAGAAATATTGAGGCCACTTCAAAAATATTAAAAAATTGTGAATGGAGAAAATATTTTTCGTTGGACTCCAACAATGGAAACTTCAGTGTTGTTTTTTTTTCTTCTATCGGCAGTTGCATTTCTTTACGTTTCCTCTGAAATTCGAAATTTTCCGGTTTGTTTGTCATTTTATTTCACGAAACTTACATAATTCAGCAATGAGGGAAAAGTATTGAAGAAAATATTTATCTCATTCCAACAGATTCGAGTTATGACGATTCCTGTTTTTCCCTCGTTCTCTAAAACCTCGAAAATTTGAGATTTTCGCATTATTATATCGTCGTTGTCGTTGTTTCTTCCGATGTACGTGACTTTTGCTGCGTTTCTTTGACAGCCGGATCAACGACCGGAACAAACTTTCGTCCTCGACCATGAAGTTCTCGATAAACGAGATTTTCTCGATCTTTTTCTCTGTAGAGTCGAGTCTCAAACGGCTGGATAAGAGACTGGCAAGCAGGTACAACTCTTAACTATTAACTATCATTGAGAACTCCGACTCTACGTGTTTTACAGTTACGTTGAACCGATGAGAAAACTTTCTATGTAAAAACTAGCGCGTGACGAAGAACCGGGGGCGTTCATCGTGCCCAGAGTTTTGTCTTCCGATTTTTTTTTCACAAAATATTTCGCGTATAATTGAAAATCCAAAAACCGGGAGATTCGGACATTTCTCGTCGGAAAAATAGAGCCACGCTTGAAACTCGTTCCTACGCAAATATTTACGCTCATTACCCAATCACTCTTGATTCTTTCCATCCCGAAGCTCGTTGTGGTCTCGGTTTCTCATTAAATTTATTATTCCTGTCAAAACGGTGTGTGGTTTATGTTGGGGAATAAGTTCTTCAGTCTCCAAGGATCCGAGACTTCATTCCAGGAAGAAAAATGTACGATGCTGAAGTTTGCATCGTTGGGATGCAACGAAATTCCCTTTTTTCTGGATCAGATCTCGCGATCCTCATTCAATATTAAATCAAGACAATGAAACGATATTTTCTTAAGATCCAAAGATAAAATCGATACGAAAAATTTCGAGATTTGTTAAATCGAATAAAAAATTATTAAAAAAAACGCTTTTTCGCTGGGGCCCAACGTTGCGAACTCCAGTCTCATGAAAAATGTCGGTTTTTTTCACTAACAGAAATAACTGATAACCGCGATTATTTAAAATGAAATGGAAAAGAGTAGACAACGAGGAGAAATAACAGTAAAAGCTATGAAATTAGCAACAGACACGCACGTTTCTCACGTCACGAATATATTCATTTAAGACTGTACGAAAATGGAGGAAAAAAGGGGGAAAAATTGTGAGAATTTTGTTGCTTTCGACGTTGATGTAGTTTTTTTTAATTTCTCCATGACTTGCCAGCTTTTTCGAACGGCAGAAAAACTACTCATTCTTATTTTTAACCATTTCCAGGCTCTTCTTCCTTTTTTTTCGCAACTCTCTATTCGCCCAGAAATAGCAAAGAAGAAAAGGGTTCTCCTCCTCTATTTCCATCAACATTTTTATTCTCGAGCTCTATGAGCTTTGTCTGCACAAATATCCTCACGCGCTGGAAGTTGTTTGGCTTTCTACTTTTTGCATGTTCTTCCTCGTTCCGAGTATCACCACTTGACCCAATTCAGTTACAAGCGTGTTTGCCAACAGACATTCACACCTATCATTCTTATGGACAGTTCACTCCGCGTCACATTTTTTTTACCTATTTAAATCACCAAAAACTCCGTTTACACACTTTTGTTTGCACGTTGAGCTAAAAGTTTCGATCGATTCTATGATCTCAAATTTAGAGAAAATAATATTGACCTGCAAATCATAAAAAATTGGAATTTATTTCGATAGGATCCAATAAAAATAAATGCATGATGTTGCAGTTTGCATCGACGAAATGCAGGGGAATAAATTAATTAATTTTATCTTTTTGAAAGTAGAGCCAAGAATAAAATCGCAGTGTGAGTCTACGATGATTTTTGCAAATAAATAATTAACACGTCAAGGAAATATTGAGGCGATTCCAAAAATGAAACACATTGTGAATGGATTCATTATTTTTTGTGGATCTCCAACGATGCAAACTTCAATCCCGTATAATAAATCCACCGAACCCACGAAACAATGTTCTCCTGGGATTTTATTTATGGAATTGAAGTTCGCAACATTAGAATCCATCGAGAAAAATTGATTTTTATAGATAATTTGTTTAATTTTCAAAGTCGTCCAAACTTTTCGAGCTCATATATTTTTTGGCTCGGAAAAATCGATCGTTTTATCATCATAATTACACTCTGCATTTGAGAATTAAGCATCGCCACAGGAAAAATAGAATTTCGCTGCATTTCAACGATGCAAACTTGAATGTCGTATTTTATTTACGCGCGTCCAGCCTTTGAGCTGCTCGTCTCGAAACGCTGTGTATCGGGTGGAAACTTTCTGAACGATTCGATTTCGCTGCGGTGAACCGGGTCAACATACATTCCCCATTGAACCGATTAAATCGGTTATTTTATAACATTTTACATTCTCCTGTACTCGACACCGCGGTTACGAGTGCCGAATGCCACTGCGTTTCGAAATTTTTTGACGCATACGTAAATCGTTTTTTGATCTCGTACTCTCTCCTCTTAGTTCGTCACCTTTGAATAATGGGGCCATTGAGCTAAATTGCAATTATAGGCACTTGAAATAATCGATCACCATGACGTTGAAGTTTGCATCGTAAGAAAGCAACGAAATCAAGTAGTTTTTTTCTTCAGCAGAGCTCGTTGTTCAAATAAAATTCGTGTCAATACTATCAAAAGATTCTTTTTTTGCTACCGAAGAACTAAATCAGCGCGAAAAATGGTGGTGATTGGAAAATATTAAACAAGCAATAAATGTAGAAAAAAAATTGAAATTGCAAACTTTGGCGTCATCGTTTGTTAAACTTTCCCTCCACGAATCGAAACCCTGGTTACTCCTGGTCAGTAATGCGTGGAGAATTACTTTTCGGTTTTTCGTAACATATCGGACGCTCCATTCCTTGCCATGGGGTCCGAGTGATTTTCCGTTATCATTTTTGTTTTATTAACTATCATACAAATCATCATGCTTTTCTCTCATGATTGATTCGACATGACGTTGAAGTTTGCATAGTTGAAGTCCAACAAAAAATGTTTTATCCGTTCACCATTTTGTTAATTTTTGGAATCGCCCGAATATTTCTTTGACATTCAATTTTTCGTTCCCGAAAATTGTTGCAGTATCATTTTTGGCTTGACTTTCAAAAAAATAGAATTGCGTTGCATTCCAACGATGCAAACTTCAACATTATAAAGTATATCCAAAAATTCGAATCATTTTGAAAATTAAATAAAACATCAATGAATATAAATATTTTCCTTCGGATTTCAACGTTCCGACTTGTAGATCGTGTTGAAGTTTGCATCGTTGGAATGCAACGAAAATCTGTTTCTTCTTAGGCAGAGCCTGTAATTATTTTCTATATTCGTTGTGGAAAAAAAAAATCACTTCTTGCGAACAAAATCGACACTAAAAATGGCCATATTTTCAAAAATTCAATAAACAATAAATGGCAAACGCATTTTTTGTTGGCACTCAACGTTGCAAACTGCAGAGTCATAAGTTTAGCTTTATAATTTTACGGTTAATTATGTTGAAAAATGACTTGAAATTTTCGTTGATTCTTCGTTGCGTGTTGCCTCGATGCACTAACGTCATGCCAATAATTGTACACCAGACTTTTTATAACAATTGTAATTAATTTATTCATTGTGCGTAAATACTTGCAATTCAGTTTCTTGTATTTGAATACAATTTGCTGATTCAGTTCCAGCAATGATCATTATGACTGGTAGTAATTCACACATGACCCAGTTAGATCTTTTTCTCGCTCGCATTACAATCTCTTCGAAGGGGAAAGCTCAAAGACTGGTTCATAAGATATTCCAGATGTTTATGAAACGTCATTAGTTCAAGGTATTCACTGTCGAGCAAAAAAAAAACTAATAAAAAGATCTCGCGTGTGAGCGGATATCCCGAACGTCTACGATCAATGATCTTGAGAGAGAGGGAGAAAGAGAAAGAGAGATGAACGATGCCCAGTAGTTCTTTCAACTTTCACAAACGAATCTATCGAGCTTCTTCCTTCGTCTGCATGCCACGTACATAAACATTACACATTGAACGAGAGAACATGTCAAAGAAAAATCTTCACCCATGTCCATATTCGCCTCACTTAATGTTTACAAATTTCTTCACACTTCCAACAATAATTAGTAGCAAGCAGAAACTAAAATCTCAATCGTAGCCTCGATCTTCTGCCTCCGGAGCAATGACCTCAGCAACGCTACATTATCTCAGTCTCATGATTGTTCAAGCTGTGATGATAAAAAATTGGTACAATTTAACCCTAGAACAGTAGACTCTTTTTTGTTCATCTATTCCAGTAAACCTGGGGTTATAAATGACCCCAATTTTGAAAAATTCATATCTCCGCGAAAATTGAACGAAAAGGATTCAACTGGGGCTCATTCTTTTCGTTTTTTAACGCAGAATCATGCGAGCCTGGGGCAATTTAGATTGAAGTAAAAAAAATCGTCGGAAATGCGGTAAATTGATTAAAATAAAAATAAAAAAAAACGGGAGAACGAAGGCAAAAACGCGTGTGGAATCTAAAGTCGCGTGGGGTAGTTGTTGACCCCAGGTCAGATGTAGACTAATTATTTCTGACCCAATAACTTTACTTCAATTGATTAATTTTCGAATTATTAAAAAATTTATAAATACATTCTTCAAAGCAGAAATATTATCAGAGGATGACACTGAAGTGTGCAGGCATCGAATAGAAAAATATTTCATCCATTAATCATTTTTTAACCAATTTTCCAATTCACCGCCCCACTTCGTGCCGACTTAGTTCTCAAAAGAAAATGGTTTCATTGGCCTGACCAGAACTTGAAGAAAAAACAGGATTTCGTAGCTTTTCAACGATCCAAACTTCAACATCACCTGTAAAGACTATTTTGCTTTGCACAAGATTTTGCGGATTTCAACGACAATTGCTGGTAAACACTGAATATTGTCGTGTCGCAACATTTCGATTCATACGAGCGTCGTGTCAGTAATGACAATATCAGTTGCGTGGCGTGTCACTGAGTCTCCAGAAACCGTAAAAACCTCAACGCAGCTTGTGTCGACGAAAAACATTTCTTGTTAACCAAGATTGTTTTTTTTTCTGCTAATTCGTTGCTAATACAAGCAGGAATTTTAATAAATCACGTGAATCGTTTGAACTAAACTCGAAGAGTAAAAAAAGAAATAGCTTGTCTTGTGGCAGACCACCGTAGTTTCGTAGTAAGTTTGGATCGATGCTTCGTACAGGTGAAAGAGAACATAACGGAACGAGAGAACGGTACATGCTTGCTATCCAGTTGCCCGCTCATCTTCCTTCTCGCTCGGTTCATATGCCGTGAAATATCTTTGGTTATGTTTTGGCGTTAAGAGTTTGAAGGATTCTAATGGCTTTTGAGGGTCACCATTCCGGTTCGATCACCTTGACCGAATCGACGCTAGAAGGCATGTCAGTAGGAACGTCAATGTGTGACTATGAAGCGTCACAAAATACCATACGATTTTGGCGGCAAATCCGTTAGAATTTTAATGCCTCCAGTTATTCATTTTTTGTCTCCCGATAGAACCACCGATCCCGTTGAATTTCGTTTTGAAATGGGTCATTCTCCTTCGATCATCGCTCGATGAGTCAGACGAATTTGTGGAGACACTTGTGCCAACAGATTCGTAATTTATAATAATTTGTGCTTCAGGAATCGTCATAGAAATGTTGTTCCGGCATGAACGGCCGAAGAAACACAATAGTTCATCAAAAGCAACGAACACTGTTCGATAGTCTTGCTAAATTCTATAGGAATCCATAGGAAACAGTTGAAGCTCCAGATTCGAGAGAAATTCAATGGAATGAAATGCAAATTAACGATGCATCGAAATTTTTCACGCTACAATTCAAATGATGTTGAAGTTTGCATTGTTGAAAAGCAACGGAAATTAATTATCAAAGTATAAAATTTTAATACATAAAATTAATTAATTAATTATATTTTAACGAAAGCAGAGCCAAAAATTAATTAAAAAATAAATAAATATCAAATTAACAGAATTAATTCTATTTTTTCGATAGTAGAGACAAAAATAAAACTGCATTGTCCATCTGAGACAATTTTTGCAAATGAAAAATTGAATGTCAAAGAAATATTGAGACGATTCCAAAAATTAAGAAAATGGTGAATGGATTTAATATTTTTCGTTGGACTCCAACGATGCAAGCTTCAATGTCGTCGAATCAAACAGAGAAAATACGTTATTATTGATATTGATTGATTGACAATCGAATCACGTCGCTGCATTCGGATTTGGCTACTGCATTGATACACTGGGTCAATTTGACCCATAACGTATCGAGGTCTAAGTACAGGTTTTTCAACATGCGTGCATCGGGAAAATTCGTAATCAGCGTGACAAAATCGTTCTGGGTCACTTTGACCCAGTGTATGAACGACTGGTTGAACAGCATTTGATATTTATTGAAATATTTCACACCTCTGACATTCACCGTGGTCTAAGACGTAGTATCAGAGAATTTTTTTTCTTTTTATGCTTCCAGACTGCTTTCTTGACCGTGGCACTCTTGCCATTCAGACTGGCAGCTATAACTGCTCTCGTGATAATGGCATGGCTACTGGCATGTGTCGGGCTTCACGGACTTTCCGAGGAAGATCTTCGTCGTGCACCTCTCACTGGGTGGAGGCGGTAAGTTCGAATTGAAAATGAGACAAAACAATTGAAATCGCACGCTATAAATATTTCGCCTTCACATCAATTTATGTCCTTCATTCTTATTAATGGTTGTATTTTGTCGCATGAAAATTCTTCCGCCTTAGAGAACCGAAACGAACGATCAAAATTGTTTTTCTTCGAAAATTACATTTTTTTTTACTAAATTATGGAAATTTTATTATTTCTGTTCAAGTTTTCCCGGTTCGAAAACATTTCGCAACGACGAGCCATCGTCTTATTTATTATGGGACTGTAGTTGGTCGTCGATGAGGCTATGGAAATCAGATCTGAAAAGACGAGACATTATTTTTCATGCTCATGGGCTTCTGCGGACAGATTAACTTAATAAATATCTCGATATAATCTGAGGCTCAGGAATTTTGATGAATTTTTTTCTGCTTTGTTATTAACTCGCTGTGTAAAAAGTGCATTAACATTGAAAAGTATTGCGGGGAAATAAAAAAGTTCCGAGCGGACTGCGTAGAGGAAAAAAGGCCCACGTTCTTCTAGTCTGGTTCGTTAATTTCTCGGTACACGTAGGTCCACGTTTTTTTAACGTGCTAACGTAATCACAAAGACCGGATTAATCGAGGTTTGCGGTATTTCGAGTTTATAAATCCCAGGACGAGAGCCTTTTTTCATACTATTTTCCACCTCCTCCGAACTCATTGCTCTTCGCCTGTTGGAACAAAAAAAATTGCTCGACACACGTTCGACCTCGGGCGGTCATCCAACGCTCATGGCTTTCTTGCTTTTCTGCAATCTCTAGAGAAACAGCTTGTTCAAGATTTACAGCCAAAAGAGAAAGAGAAAGTGAAGTGCATGTCACACTGAACACGATGCATTTACGACTTACCGGCTCTATCGAATATTCGAAGAAATAATAAGAATTTTAAATTTCACTTCGAAAAATTCTCATACAAAAAAAAAACAATTCATCATGCGTTTTGGCAATTTTTGTATGAACAGGAATCTAAATTATCCAAAATTTGAGCTCATGCCCCAATTCTAATCTCTCACGCAAATTGTCCAGGAGATAAAAAAAAAAATTTCATCACTTAGGAAGGAAAATAAATAAATTTTCATGGAAATTAAAATTTGCACCGTAAAAATAGTCGAAAATCGATTTCTTTCTCTGCTTTGGTAATTTTTCCATTTCTATTTTCTCCCTGTAACTTGAGAAGACCAAGTATTTCCGGGAGAGTTGGCGTCGTAGATTTCTTCTATCAGTCAACGAATTCAATCGTTTTCTCGATCTGACGAGCCAATGGGGCTTTACGTGAAATATTGAACGAGCGATAAATACAAATGTGAAGAGAAAGTCACGAGTTTTAATATTCTCGAGCTCAATCATTGCTTGCCACTTGATTTGGTTTGTTCCAATGCAAATTTTATTGAACATAAATCGATTGCTTGAAGAAATTTTATTTCTGTTCATTAATAATCATTTTCCCATATTTTTATTATTGTTTTTGTCGTATACAAACTTTGCCCGAGCTCCAGAATTCAAATTATGCCACAAACGCAAAATCTTCCGTTTTTATTGATAAATTCAATTTGTTTATCGATATTAAAGAATCCGGGCTTGCTATCGACCGAGATGATGTTAAAGTCTGCATCGTTCGAATGCAACGGAATTAATTAGTCAATTCTATTGTTTTAAAAGCGAAGCCAAAAATAAAACTAAAATGTCGGTCCACGACAATTTTCGCAAATAAAAAATTAAATGCCAAAGAAATATTGAGGCGATTCCAAAAATACTAAAAATGGGTGAATGGATAAAATTGATAAAAAAATTTCGGTGTACTCTAATGATGCAAACTTCAATGTCGATTGAGCAAACCTCGTTGTTGTAATAATCAAAAAATTTTACCATTTCAAGGCTCGAAAATGATTTTTTTTTAGGATTTAGGAGACTTTTACGACCTCCGCAGACGATAATTCGAATCGCATGCTATTTTTATAAATGTGGAAAATGAATAATTTGATAGAGGTCGTAGAGACGACTCGACCACTTATGGCTCGATATTGACCCGTTATTTGTTGTTGGCATGAAAGGTAAAATACCCGTGACTCCCCGAAACTTCTATTTTTCGGTGATTGCATTACGAATTAAGGTATTCAGTGTACTTGATTCACGAAGTCGGCCTTGGCAGCCCAAGTGGAGATAAAAATTATAGTCGCAATAACCACGTATAAAAAAGTGCCGCGTACTCATTTGTAGTCTGCAGGCAAGTTTTTCGTGCACAGGTGTCTAGCATCGCCACTGATTTACCACACGATCTTTTCATATCGATCATCATACTCACTTTCGATTGTGCCCATCGGCAGCGATGCTAGGACGCATTCCGCATCGTATAAAATTTTTGAAAAATCAAAAATAATTCGAAAACCTCGAAATAAATTTATTCACTGTTATTTTTCGACTATTTTTTGGCCGAACTAAAATGTTGTAAAGTTTTCTCACTCTACGGTCTAAGAATATTGAAAATATATTCAGAAGATTCTCATTTTTCGATTTTCCATTCACATTTTTTGGAAATTGCGTGGTGGAAATTTAAAAAAGTGAATTTTTATTGATTTGCTTTTTTGATTATATTTACAGGTTTTTTCTTGTAAATAAATTTGAAAATTACCTATCGCCAGCGATGCTAAGACATCGTAGTAGTAAAGAAAAAAAATCCTTTCCGCATCGTATAAAATTTTTGAAAAATGATCCACGAAATATACTATTTTTATTTTTCGACTATTTTAGGGTCGAAATGAAATGTTGTTAATTTTTCTCACTCTTCGGTCGAAAAGTATTGAGTATATATTCAGAAGATTCTCATTTTTGGATTTGTAATTTACATTTCTTAGAAATTGCGTAGTGGAAATAAAAAAAGTGAATTTCTATTGATTTCCTTTTTCGATATTTTTATTGAGTTTTTGCTTGTGAATAAATTTGAAAATTATATCGACGAGTTTATCGAATGGTTTTTACTCGCTTGGAAAGTATCATGCGGTCATAATTCGTGGGAAGTTCTCGAAATAGAGGTGCTAGAAATTCAGCAGATTTGCTGTATTTTTTAACGAGGAAAAGCTCTTCATAGAATTGACCTATTTTCACATATAGCCTTCCGTCCAGTGAATCATCCCGAAGTAATAATTGACGAAGGCTACGACCGAGCTGAGGCTTACACTTTTCGTGCTCGTGAACTTTCAGGGCCTTGAACATTTACACTTGAGTACCAATTCCGTTTACTCTTTTATTTCTGAATTATTTAGAAATATAACATCGCTGGACAGTTTTATTGATCGCGTCAACGTACCGCGACGCAAAAAATCACAAATTCTTGATAACGCATTTCGGTTGAGCCGTGAATTTTCGGACGTTACGTTCCTTATCAAAATTCCCGCCCATCATGCCTCGTGACATTCATTCCTAAGCTTGCATGCGCTTCCATACTTTTTTGCCTATTGATGCATGCTCCGCTCATTCAACGATCCGGAAATATTAGAATTTCAAGGTCGTCTCATATTCAAAATGCAGTGAATGCCTACAAATTTTTTTTATTTCTGATCATCGCCGTCAATTCTCAAAAAATATTCTCAAAAACCGATATTGTTGTCTGAAGTCGTTCTCGAAGGTCATTCTCGGAATAAAATTTTTTTTAACTTTTTGAGTTTATAAAAAAAATTTTCAAAAAGTTTTGAACTGTAAAATTTTCGAAAAAAGTTGAATAATTTTATTTCATTACGAGGGGCTGACAAAAATATGATTTATTTACATTATTGCGCCATTCGGAATCTCAATTATCGATTTTTCCAACGTATTCATCCTTTACTTCATTTTTTTGAAAATATTTGTACGTTTTTTCAAAAGATCTATCGAAAAACTTCAGACAAAAGAAAATTCGAAAAAGTTTGAATTTATTCGATCCTGAAAATGTTGCACAAACGGAAATCGTGAATGTTTTGTATTTATCAGTCAAAACGTTGATAAGAAAATGCTCGACACATAACGAACGATTTCACTTTTACGAACGAAGTTGGTCGAATCTTTATTTATGAAACTAAATGCATGTGGAATAGCTCGAGTTTATGAACTCGTTTCGGGCTATTGAGAAATTTCGTTGACAGAATGTAATGGAAACCTTTGTAGTCACTCACTTAATTTTGGGTAAAACTGTACGATCCTTAAAATGTACAAAATGTTGCTAATTATTGAAGCGGAGGCTTTGGAAAGCTGTGGTTATTAACGGGGCTGCTTATACATGTGGAAAAAATGTAAAACAGGGATCTGAGAATTTTGGTGTGCTGGGCGATGAGAGCGATGTTTATCTGCGGTGGATTTCACAATATGAAGATCAAGGGTGAACAAGCTACGAATAAGGATGCACCGGTACTCGCATTGGCACCGCACTCAAGCTTCTTCGACGCTCTTCCGGTCGTCTACCTCGGCGGTCCTAGCATCGTCGCCAAGGCTGAGGTTGGACGAATTCCATTCTTTGGAAGTACGTGCTCGTCACACATCGTCCTCATTTTTATTTAGTTTCTCTTTACATATTGAAAATCTAATCGCGAGCCGTTGAGTTGAGCGCCATCGCAGCTTTAAATACTCGAACCTGAAATTTTTCCCATTTATTTCCATTTTTAACTCTTTCTCAGGGCCCAGAGTTCTGATCAGTAGAATTCTGTTGAATCGACAAAGTCGGGAAAAGTTGTGAAAAAAAATTCACCATTTTTTTTGTATTTTTGGAATCGCCTCAATATTTCTTCGACATTCAATTTTTCATTTGCAAGAATTGGCGAACACCGACACTGCAGTTTTATTTTTGGCTCCGCTTGGAAAAAAACAAAAAAAATTAATTAATTAATTCCATTGCATTCCAACGGTGCAAACTTCAACATATAATTAGTCATAACGAGCTGTTCAGGATGTTCGGATGGAAAATATTTGCACGTGTATTCGATCGCAAAAGGCCTCGAGAAATGGATCGACGTCGAGACGTGACCGGAAGCACTTCTTTCATACGATCGGTTTAAAGCAAATCGGAGTTATTTTAATATTTAACAATATGCGTGGGCACGCTGTGAATTATATGGTGGATGGGATTTGGTATAGATGTTGTCATCCTTATTATTTTCAGCATTACTAACAACAAAGCACATCGCGTAATGCAATACTTACGCCGGCTGGATAAACACAAACACGAACACGCTTCAACGTTCATAGCTCGTTAAAAATGGTTTAGGGTTTTTATTTGTTTATCGCGTGTCGCACACTCACTGGCATTCTCATTCTTTACCCATTTTTCTTTTTTGATCTAAGGAGTCGACTTTCTTGTTTCCTGGAAAAATGAATAATTGTCAGTTTTTTTTTTTAACCAAAATTATCAGTTGGATCATTTCTGGCGATGCAAATATCTTCAGACTCTTGAAAGGTCTGATCGAATGGACAGGAGTTTCTGAATAATTGGGAATCCTGTTTAATATAAAAAATTATTCGAAACTATGAATTTTTACCGAAATAATAAATAAAGAAATAACTTTAATACTACGAATTTTAACTTTAATCACTACGAATTTGAAAATATCGATGTCCACCGTGATGCTATAAAAAATGAAATATTAATATATTTTTGTTAAATTCGATTTTGATGAACTGAGGATTTGGAAAAAATAAATAAAATTTGTACATTGCGATTTTTTTTCGGGGAAACAAAGTCAATGCGTTTCTGGAATAGAGATTTTTCATTATCGTTCGAAATATCTACAGCAAGATAGTGCCATGGTTGTGCTTTCTCGGACAACTGACGTATCAAGCGGGTGGAATGAAAATAGTCGTCCGTGGAAAACAAGCAGCCAGAACCGAAGCACCGATACTCGTTGTAGCCCCTCACTCGACTTTCATCGACGGTGGAATCGTCTACGTTACAAGATTTCCCTCGATCATCGTTAGAACAGAGTCAGGACTTAATCCATTTATTGGAAGTACGTTACACGAATTATTATTTATTTTTCCACCATCGCAAAATGGCCAAGCCGCAACAATTTCACAATTACAGTTTTTTCCTCGCTCTAGGATCACGTGAGGATCGAACTACTTTCATAAACCATTAATTCTTATTACTCCAATAATTGTATTTCTTATACCATTCCCATTCACCGTATGAAGTATTTATCCCGCTGTCAAATTCGACTTTCGAAAAACCACGCTATACAAAAACTTCGTAATTTTGTAAATTTTTTTTAATACAATGTTCAAATTATTCATTGCATGAATATTTATTAGAACGATATTTTCATGCATTAGCCGACTCGTCGATTGACAATTTACAAAAAACACGAAGTGATATGTAAATTTTCTGAAATTTTCTCGCTCGAATTTTTGCACGGGCGAATCAGGTAGAAATGTCCGAGACCCTGCAGATTTATATTGTTCGAAGAAAAAAAGAAAATTCATGAAACAGTGTCGATAATTTATTTTTTTTCGAATTTTTGAATCGATCCATACTTTCAAAACGTCTAAATTATTCCGAGAAGCTCGACGTTATTGCGAACGTGAAAATAGTTTTTTATTTGGGATACGAACGAAATGTTCACCAATGAAAAACATTTATTTTTTACTCGTTTTGAATCGAAATAACTTTTTTCTTATTGGTCCAATTCAGAGCTCATTAATTACACTCAGCCTGTCTACGTATGGAGAGACGATCCAAACTCGCGACAAAACACTATCAAGGAGATAATCGAACGTGCCACTTCGAAAGACGCTTGGCCACAGGTCAGTACGAAATGGAATAATTTTTATCGTCTAATACTATTTTTTCGCATAATTAATTGATGTTTGTCATTAGGTGATGATATTTCCGGAAGGTACGTGCACCAATCGGTCCTGCCTAATCACCTTCAAGTGCGGAGCATTCTATCCCGGCGTTCCTGTTCAACCAGTCTGCATACGTTACCCAAATAAACTCGATACTGTCACTTGGACATGGGAAGGTCCTGGAGCGTAAGGAAAATTTTTGTTCTTTTTTTCTCTTTTTCTTTTTTTCGAGAATCCTGATCGGGTAGAAGTTTCAATCAAATTTAAAGTGAAAATATAAATAATTAACGACGTCATGATTTTTTCAGCGTGTACATGAATTTTCGCCACTTTCACAAATCTATGCATTTTTTCAAATATGTTTCCGGCCGATTTTTTATCGATAAATTTTTCACTCCCAACGTACAATATTTCAAGGTCGTTTTGTAATTTTTTGGACCGTTTCAAACCGATAGATTCTTCACAATCTTAAAAATCAATCGTTGGTTATTGCGCTAATTTATTTGAAGGTGAAAAAAGTAATTGTAGGAAGTACTAAATAAAAACATGAAAATAATATCTTTCAGGCTGAAGCTGCTGTGGTTGACACTGACCCAATTGAACAGTAGCTGCGAAATCGAATTTCTGCCGGTTTATAGACCCAGCGAAGCAGAAAAGATGGACCCAAAACTGTACGCCAATAACGTACGACGTGTCATGGCCGAGTGAGTCTGAGAACTTTTTACCTTTGACGTATTCTTCGTTCCTTAGTAATGTTAATGACTTACGTAGAAATGATTTTTTCTACATTTTTTTTATTTTCCAAGCTACTCCGAACAAAGTTACTGAAAGATAATTGAATTCTTGAGTTGAGAAAAAATCTCTTATAATTCATTTGTGAATCGGGAAAAATGATACAGATTCTCGCGATTTTTTCTGGTATTTTCTACGATTGATTTTCTAATTGGAAAATCTTTTTCTAGGGCTCTGCAGATTCCAGTCTCTGATTATACCTACGACGACTGTCGAATAATCAGTAAAGCTCACACCTTACATCTGCCTCACGCTTCCAGTTTTATCGAGACCCATAAGCTCCGCCACAAATTGGGGTAAATATGAATATAATTCATATTCAATCGACGTGTAAAAAAGAAATATTCATTACTATAGACGTTGATATTTTTCAGGCTTCAAAATGCAAAAACAGAAGAAGAACTTGTGCAGAAAAAAAATGTTGAGTTTTCCGAGCCTGTTGATCTTCACGAATTTGCGAGAATTCTCAGGCTCGATGTCAAAGATCCATCGACGTATCAACTCTTCAGAATCCAAGACAGAGTTAGTGTTTTTACGGTCGAGTACTCGAGACAATTTTTGATTTGAAAAAAAAAAACTTTTTTCACTTTTTTTCAGCAAAATCGAGGAAAAGTCGATCTTGAAGAATATATTTTTACAGTACAGGCAATTGCCAAAGCCGAGACAGAGTTGGATCTCATAGCTGTCGCATTCGAGGCAAGTTGAATACATTTTCTTAGACATTTATTTTGACGGAATTACATTCATCCGGAGAAGTCGAATAATCGATTCTTTAAAAATATTTTTACTTGACAGCGTTACGTTTCGTTTATGACAAGCTGAACTTTCGGCTCTTTGGTGTTTCCAATTTTTCGTCTGCAGCAGTCAATTCTGTCAACTACCACTCACGATCATTTGTATTTTCATAGATTTGCGACTCCAACGCTAGAAGGTGCTTGAATGCAAACAAATTGAGAAAAGTATTGAGGCTATCGTTGCAGCTCGACGCCGAAGAATCTGATCGAATTTTCCTCGAGGCAAACCAACTAGCTGGTGGCGGTGACTCTATCAATCTCGGTAAGACTGTTTTGACGTTCAGCTCTCAGTTGTAGCAAAGAAATATCGTCTACTGTTCATTCCCGACAAGTTCGATCGACCCTCGAATCGTTTAAATACAAAATAAGGGAAAAATAAAAATTGAGTGATTTTTGACGCAATTTTTCGAAGATTGCCGCAACTTTTTTTCTTCTGCACTCATTCGACCCAAAAAAAGGAAGCACCGAACGCGTGGATCACTTTTTGAGCAAGAAATCATGGAAATTTCCATTTTTAATTCGACGTTTTTTCCAATTTTGTGGTGAAACATATTTTTCTGGATTCAGCAATGAAAAACCTATCATTGAATTCCTTTGTGAATCTCTAAAATTTAAAATTCTTTGAATCATACTTTGAACTTCAAAATTCTTTGAATTTCATGTAACGAAGTTTAATTATAGAAATCGACCTGAATCAGTGTACCGAGCTTTCCGGAAGACGGTATAGAAACTTTGCACTGATTTTTGGAATTTTTTTGTACAGAGGACATTCACACGGTTTTAAGTTCTCGGCCAGAATTTGGGCATCTGTTTAATGGTGAGGTGGCAACGGCAAGGAGAAAAAAGACCATATGAGAGTGCCTGTTCAGCTCGTCGGAAGTTCCATTGACACCGAGTAAGAAAAAGAGTCGAGACTCGGACAAGCCACTTCTCACTGAGATATGCTCCAGTCCGGTTTAAAGAGGGAAAGATTTCCATTCGAATAGCCGTGTTCTGGAGTAGAATTTCCAACAGGTTCCAAAGGAGACGAGCTGCAAAGAAGAGTTTAGATATTGTAGTTAAAATATTTATACAAAATTTCGAGACCGAGAGGGAGAGAGAGTAAAAGAAAAATTAATGAATGATGAAAAAGTATGCGCGTTGTAGTACTGCCCGAGCTTCGAATCAGAATCGCCAATCAAAATGACATTGAAAACCTGAGAAAAATAGTTGAAATGTCGCGTTCAACGTGACGTGATTTTCTTTAGGGGCAGTTTTTTTCAGCACACGCGGTACGTTCTTCCTGCTCGATGCCCTTTCGTCATTGAACGACGATAGAGTAATCGTTTGTAAATATTAGCTGAGTTTAGAGAGAGCTGCGAGGCAAGAAGAAGAACAAAACGTATTTAAATATATTAAAGTTTGAAGAGCTCGATAGCCGAGCGAAATAAATAACAGAATAGAATAATCTAGATTGCTCAGGGTGATTACCTCTTTTTCGTAACTGTCCCAGATGGACGATCATGTTGAGAAGAATAAACACGTGCGAGTGATTTTGTTAAATTCCCTTTCCCTTCTCCTCCTCCTATCGTTGAAAATGAATAATTAAATGAAAGATTGTTGGGATTGTGGCTAGTTCGATAGCCCTTGGGTTACTATCTGGGCAGTAACGTCGGGCTTGAAATAATACGCCCCCTCACATTAAAACTCAATTAAATAAGCCTATGACCACTTTAGACAAGAGAGAGAGAGAGAGAAACGAATTAGAATTGCAAATTTTGTTTAGAATAAATATACTATAAAATTTATTCATCGCTCGGTAACATTGCATTATATTCGATATATAATATTTAATATTCAATTATATTGCCTAGGAGGTTTCAAAAAAATAAAATGAACAACAAAATCACCAGAGACATGCTTGATCCTGCGTTTACATAAATCCAAACGAAAATTAAGAAAATTATCGCATGTTACTCAACCTTTCTTTTTTGTATCTCGCGTATCAAGAATAGTCCAGAAAATATAAACATTTGCTTTACAATATTTCGCAACCTCGAAAAAAACAAAGCTCTTCGACATCTGATCGTCATATACGATTATCTTCAATTCTGGATCATTCCAAATACCGATACAGTGTTAATAATCCGTACAGTATATATCTGTGTGTATTTTCTCGGTACACGCAGCGTATATATATTATGTAACTGTATATAATAGATAAAATAAAATATTCTTACAAGATGCATTCATCAGAGTTCTTGAGCTAGAGCTGGAGCGATTTTTGTCTTTCGTTTTCCTTCAACTTTCATTCTTCCCGGAACCAACTTTTTTAATCGTGTTATCAATCGTGGCAAAAATAATAAAATTATTGCTAGTCTATTTTTCACTTTCTCTTAATTATCACTCTCTAATCATCATGATTAACTTTATTCGAGAATTTATTTTATTTATCGTCACTTAGTAATAATACTATAAAAATATCATTTAAACGAAAGTGAAAATATTAATGAATGAAGGATAAAAATGTTGATTCATTTTTGCACCGTTGTGCAAAAAAGCCGAAGTAACATTTGATCAAGGAGGTTGGCTACATACGACAATATGATAAGAATTTCATAAAATTTGATGATAATATTCTTCAGCATCAAAGACGACGGCACAATTTTTTTTCAATGCTTCGTCTACATAGTTGTTGAATAATTTGAGTTTTCAACATGCAAAAGATATCCCTATATATATGTATCTAAATCCTATACTTTGCATGTAAACTCTAGTGTTCGATTACTCGAAAACTATGTAGAAAAAAAAATCTTAGAAAAATTGTATATTCATATTCAATACTAAAGAGTTTGCTCACCAAATTTCATCGATTTCTAATCATTTCGAATTTGCCTATGCTTTTGCAAGAATTCTGAAAAAGTGAAATTTAACGAGCGATTTTTGACTATTCATATGAAATCTGAAAATTGTTTATTTTTAAAGCTGATTTGCAAAATTAAGTACAAATTTCGTGCGATTTTTTAGAAAGTTTGAGAAAACACAATTTTCGCTTCAGCTCAATCTCAATGACATCTTTACCTTATTTTTAATTATTTATTGAAAAATATATTTCCAACAAAGTGGCAAGTGATTGAGAATAAAAATTGTTAGAGTCCGATACCGAGTCGATTATCATGTGAATATCGGACAGACGGACAGGACTCTACAGCTTTTCTTGCTCACCTAGTAAGTACGTACACCTTTGCCTAGTTTAAACGATTCCTAGAAATCGTTGCATCACGATTTTGAAAATTTGAGGATCGAAATCACATTGAGAATGAAAATATTTAAAAAACATTGTGATCCGCACCTTGCCACTCTGCTTTCTGATATAATACAATTTCACAACCCAATTTTCGTAACTTACGAATGCTAAGACACTTTTTAAGGGGCAATTTTCATCGAATACCTTTCACCTTAATTCCACCTTAAATATATCAACGGAATTTTGTTTCACCATCATGAAAACTATATTATAGTATAATTACGCAAACGGAAATGTCGAAACATGGAAAACAGTGTCTTTATAAAGTTTTCATCAAATTTCACATAAAAATAAAAATTTTCGTCATTAAAAAGTTGATTGGACGATGAAAATTGATCAATACTTCGTTCGCGTTGTTTTCAGTACAGTTTCATTCCGATGATTATTCAATATCTGTCTGAATTTCTCTTAAACAGTAAGCAGACGTTTAAAAGTAAAATAATACATATAATTGGACGAAAATAAACTGATATCGATGTGCGATCGTTCAGTGAGAAAATTTGGAACTCATAACAGAGATTCATAACTTATTAATATTACATTTTTACATTCGTCAGATTCGTTAGTATATTGTTCTGCCTATGGGAATTTCCGTATTTTATTCTCAACTGTGGACCATTCCACGTAAAACCTAATGATTATTGTCAATGGCTGAACTGTGAGTTAACGCGGCGAGATACAAAATAACATAATCGATCGATTTCGCGAAATCCTTAAGTTGGAATATCTATCAAAACGACCCGTGCCATAATTCTGAATGTTTACACATCAAAGATGTTACTAAAATTTTTACGTTGAAGCTAAAACATGTTCTACAAAAATATTTCACGTAATATTGAAAAGTTAAAGACGAACGAGAACAAAAATAAAATTCGGTTTGTTTTATTTCGAAATGAATTGATCGCAAAGTTCTGATAATTCTAATTACTACTAACAATAAAAAAAAGGCATTCAATACTTTGTTCTTTAACAAGAAACGCGTTTGCAGTTCCGCGCCAAATCTTAGAAGAAAAAAATCAGATCTTTACGGCATGCTTGGGTGTTGATAAGTCTTATGGAAATCAAACATCTCATTATATTTCATAACTGGATGATCCAGTGGATACGTTAGTTTTAGTTGCTCAATTGACACACTGGGTCAACTGGACCCCAGGCGTATTGTATCCAACCGTCACCGGCGCCCTTCGGACCACTTTTATTCCGAGCAACAATCGTACACTCAAAACTTTTCCTAGCAGGTGTGGATCCGAGGATTCCGTAACTCTAAAATGTAATTATTTTCAAAAAAGATAAAAAGCATAATTTTTCGAAAAATAAGCATTTTACCAGAAGAGAAAAATCATAATTCATTCGGCTCGTGATTTTTTCGAAAATCAATAGTTCGGCTCGTAAAAAATACCATAAAAAATAAAAAATACAAGCGACTTTTTCTTTGAAATTATGAAAAAGTGATGACTGGGTTTGCAAATATATGTGGGCTAAAGATAACTAACACCAAATGATTAATACGGGTCAATATGACCCAGTGTTTCAACGATAAGATGCCATTTATATGAATACATGCAATAATTATTTTTGCTATGATAAAATCTATTGCATTTCTAATGCAAAAAAACGAGCATGGGATGGGAAAAAGAATATTCACTTAACGGCTAAAATATGGAAAAAAAAATCCTGAATATCTCGAACCAACGAATGGAAAAACATTCAGAAACGCAAAATGAAGAAACTCATTCGTCCGTTGTGCGTGGTAACTCTCATTTATCTGCCTTCTTTCCTTTCTTCCCTCAGCGTCAGAAAAAAAGGTTTATTTTTTTCGAAAAATACTCGACATGCTCGGCATGCTGGGAGAACTTGTTTTTTGGATAAAAATTTTGGACATTCTCTGTCTCATATCTTCGACTCCTTGACCAACATTCGATGTGGCGATGGATAACGACAAACCGGAATTACTCGAAGACGATCTTTCCATCGGTCTCGGGGCTTCCTGATGCGATTCCGTTTCCCTTAACAACGAACGCACCGTTTCCTTTTGTTGAGGCAATATCTGCTTCACGAGATTGTCGAGATGCTTCAGACCCGGTACGAGAACTCCTGTCACGCACTGATTACTTAGAGGGCAGTAAACTAATATCGAGTACGCCTCGACCAGAGCATTCGCGAGGTCGACTTTTCGTGTTTGCTGCAATGCTGATGCCGTTATTCCCGTTAATTGGGTAACGATCACTGCAAATTCCAAAACAGATAGCTCTCGTATACATTTTTTTAATGTACAGTGGAATTCACTTATTTTTTCTCATCAAATTTCTTAAAAACAATTCGATAATACAAATAAATTATGCGCAGCAATTCTCTTGGCACAAACTTTCTCTCGGATTTACAATTATACACGCATACACAGGCGAAGGCGAGAGAAGCAACAATAAAAAGCAGTTGCACGTTTTTCTCGAATAAATCTGACGGTCCACAGGAAATCCAACTTTTCTTTTTCTTTTTTCAACGCAAAAGGTCGTGTCAAGATTTTACTTTTATATTCCTAGTTTCTCAAAAACGAAAAGGTGCAGCAGGATTTTTAGGGACCGTGCGCCTAAGCACCTTGAAGCTTGGCTGTTTAAGGCGGATGGCTGCATGCGAAAATATGATAAGAACTTAATAAAATTTGGTAATACTATTCTTTGGCATCAAATACGATGACACAAATGTTCTTCAATTTTTTCGTTTATATAGTTGTCGAATAATTTGAGTTTACAATATGCAAACATATATCTATATATTTCTCAATCGTATGCTTATGCATGTTAACTCTAGTGTGGAATTACTATAAAACTATGTAAAAAAAAAACTCTTTAAAAATTTGTATATTCATATTTAATCCTGAAGAGTATGCTCACCAAATTTTATCAAATTCTAATAATTTCGAAACTTAAATTCGAACCCCTTAATGGAAGATTGATTATCGAAAATTTGCAGCAATTAAGAGTAACAAAATGAGCAAAATAACCGACTCACCATCTTCGATGTAATGTTGGGGACAGTTAGGTGCTATCGCCGCCAAAGTAGAAACGAGTGGAACAGCAAGAACTGATGGAACTCCCTGAGGTTCTCGAGCTATCGTTTCCAGGGTTAATCGCCCTTTGTCTCGCGCTTCGCGAGCTCCACACTCTGTTACTAAACGTCCCAGGGCAGGGATCGCGGCAGCTCGGACAATTCTGTAATTTTCACATTAAATATTTTTAGATGAACGCCATGAGATGTTAAATATTTGCACAAAATTTATCGTTGAGACGAACTGTCAGTCTCAAGAGACGAAGAAATAAGCAAATGCACGTTTTTCATCGGGAATCCTTGATAATATCAAATAAAAAAAATTACAACTCGTTCTCTGCCGAAAAAGAACAACGTGAACCTTGAATTTTTCTCGAAAGATGAAATATCAAAAATTTACATCGATACAGTGCGAAATACTGTTTTTCATTCAGCCGATACTGTCATTTATTGTTTAGTTTCTGGCGTCTTTGGTCAGGTCAATAAACCGATTAGTTCTCGCGAGCCAGAAACTAAATCGCCTCGAATAATTGCGGTGATTTTGAAAATTTTATAAATAATGAGTAGAAACAATATTTCTCATTCTATCCCAATATCGCAAACTTAATTGACGATTTTCTCTTTGCTGCTTATAACCCAATCTTGAAGAATAATGATTGAAAATTGTTATGTATAAAGTTGGTCAAAATTTGTTGATATTCTTACATATCCGGATCACTGGCGAGCGTAACAATAGCCGGAGCGATTCTCGATGCTGCTAATTTGTCGCTAACTCCAGGAATTGCGCAACTGAACAGTTCGGCCGTTGTACATCTCACGCTTGGTCTTTGATGAACTACACCTGATTAAAAATACAAAAAACAAGGTCACACGAAATTCTATTTGGAGGTCATTCGTCAAAGTCATTGGCAGATTTGGTATGTGGACAGAAATTAGTACAAATTTCCCTTGCACTACGAATTTTGTCTCTGTTTTGAATTCTTTGATCATTCTTTAAATATTCCAAACCGCTTTTCGTATTTTATTATGAAAAATTGCCGATTTATTAGTTCGGTATCCGGAATGGCATTCTCACACGATTTCCATTGCCACAGTCGTAAAAATGACGTTCGTCATTTTCAAGGAATTCCTAATAGATATTTCGTCACTTTTAGTGTCAAAAATGTAAAAAGATTTGTAGCAAAACGTAAGAATCAACGAACCATCCCAAAGAGCTCCGAGAATGTGTTCACCCACGGAATTCTCTTTGCACAGTCTGGAGACCGCTATCCGCAAGCAAGTGACATTGCCACTGCTCATCGACAGGACAATGACAAAGTGTTTGAGAATTTTCGCGAGTTCCGTGAGGTTGAGGGCCGACAGAATTGTCAAATAAGCTGGAATGAGGCCGAGGCCACTACTCGGTTGTTCGGACGTCAGAGTAATCAATTCCTTCTCCAACGCGTTCATTTCCGTCTCGAAGATTTTCTGGATCTGGAAGAAAAGATCAAAACGTTAGATAAAAAAAAAAGGCGAAATAATATTTCGGGCACATCGAAAATCCTTTTAGAGCGAAAAGTTGGAATTTTTACGTTGAGTTATCATTTTCTCATATTCACCTTCGAACGGGAAATGTACTGGCCGAATGCCACGCACAGTGACTCCACGTAAGACAGAAGAGAATTTAAAATCAACTCTTGATTAACGTCAACGGATCTGAAGACGTCTATCAAATCAGGAATCCTGAAAATTGAACAAAATTATGTAATTATAAGAAAATTGATTATTCGAGAAGTAATTTCGTGTCGAGTCTCACAATTTATTCGATAACCATTCAAGCTCGGGCCACGTTTCGTTTTCCCACGAATTTTCAAAGAACGTGTTCAAAAGTATCGCAGTAGTCGCTGGCTCGTCGCAGAATATTTCCGGATTGCCTATTCCCGGTCTGCATATGCTCATGAAATCTTCGGCTGAGAAATGCAAATTTACGTTTTCGTCAATAAGACGGAAAAGGTGAAAAAAACCTACTATTTCCTTTGCTTCACAGTCAAATATTTTTCTACGTTTGTTACACTCACGCAATTCCGTGGGTGAGCCTTCAAGCACGGAAGATTGAACTGTCGGGTTGAAGATTATGGTAACGACGCAATGAGGCAATAGCAACTGAAGAACTTCGACGAGAGCGATTATCCTTTCGGCCTCTTTGTGATCTTTGCTCGGCGAATGATGGCTTGACGGCTTGAGAAGATTTTTTAACTTTGACGTTATTCGTGGAAGAAGATGCGACTGCAATCGTTTCAGCGACAATGCCCATTGGGCCAGGATCGGCACGAGAATCGAGGAAGCAGCTTCGACTACTTCGGACGATCCATCGTCGAGTGCCGTGAGAGCGAGCTCTTCGCACTAAAACGAACAAAAAAATGCAAAACAGATACAAAAATTGCAAAATCGTTGACCCGACCAGATCCGACTCCTTAATATTACGAGCTTCGTCCTTTTTTCTTTCATGATCATCGATTCCTACGTACTTGGAAATATTTCTGTGGATCATCCATCAGTGCAACGATCAATCCGAGACTTCGTACGACCGTCGCCCGGACACTGTAGTCTTTGTCGTCAAGCAACATTTGTTGCAGCATTGGTAACATGAGTGAATTCCTAACACCACTGGAAGTGTACGGTGCAAGTGCCAGACAGCACTCTGCAGCAAGCAATCGCCTTTCCGGATGTTTGTGTTGACTGTGCTCCCAACATACTCCAAGAACTTCCTCCGAATCCATAGAATTCTCTCCGAGCTTTGCCATAGCAATTAAGCCTGAAAGAAAGCAGTTGAGGGAATTTTTCAATATCAAATTTTGAAAATCTAACGAGCTGATTACTTTTGATCCTGGAATTCCATATTTAAAGATCTGGAGGTTTCCTTAATAAACAAGAGAAAAGTGCCATCGACTCCGGAGACTCTGGAAACTTCCAACTTTGCTCTCACCAGTATCGACATTTTTTCAAAATAAATCATTCAAATTTTGACTATTTCATACGCGACAGTTTTTTTAGTCACTGAAGTAAAGTTTTTCATTCTTTGGGTGTCATAAAAATTCGAATGCATGAGAACTCGAATTAATGGATTCGACCTGATGTATTTTCGGGTAATATTTATTCACCTGCGAGTGTCATCGATCGTTCCACATCACTCGGTCGTTTTTTGAGGTTGAATAACAGCTGTAGCAATTTTTCACGCTCGGTGGGTTCGGACTGAAGTCGAATGGTGCTGAGGATCAGAGGCACGAGTTCTTCACGTTTATTCAGAATGACGTTCGGTACGATTCTGGGTAAAGAACGTGCAAGTATGGTCGGCAGAGTGTCCCTCGTCACACCGGTTTTCAAGGAATCATCGAATGTTACGATCGTTGGACATGATATGCTCGATCTCGATAGAACTTCGCGTTTGAATCCTGCTGGCAAAAGTCGCGTTGGCGAATTTGGCAGAGTCGTGGAGGTTTCGTCGACGTCAATTCGTGGCAATTGTATTCGCGTCCAATCTTTGTCACCAGGATCCGTGTCGACGAGACTCACTACCGCAGACGCACTGTCGTCCTCTTCTATCTCTTGGGTCACTTGGAAATTATCTCGAGACAATGTTTCTAGAAGCTCAAACTTGTCGGGCGTGGTGGAATTTGAATTTGGGCTCTGGATTGGATCTTCCGCATTCATTTCGCTTGCTGGAAGCGGTACAGAGCTCGTAGCTGCGGTAAGAAGTTGCTGGAGCTTGAATTTCTCGTTTTCCAAGAACGTGGTCAGTGCTTGCAGCCTGTCAATTTCTTCGTTCTAAAATAATTTATAATTAATGAAAAAATGAAACATTATTGTTCGTGTTACCGGAACATCATGATATTTATTTATTTATTTATTTATTTATTTATTTATTCACGAAAAATATTTCTTTTATTGACGATGTGTTTGATTTTCAAAATCATTCGAATTTTTCGAGCCGATATACTTTTTAGATCGCGAAAATTGGTCGTTTCATCATTATAATTACATTTTGCATTTAAATAATAAGCAGCGCCACAGAAAAAAAATAGAATATCGCTGCATTCCAAAGATGCAAACTTCAAAGTCATGGAAAAACCGGAGGAAGTCAACTTACCAAGCCATTGATCTCTTTTTTGCTTTCTTCACTCGGTGCATCTTCGAAATCGGTCTGAACCGCTATATTCGCAGACGGAGGTTTATCGTAACCATTGCTACGCGAAAATTCACGATAGACTTGAACCAAATCCGGCGGTTTAGGTATATTCAATCCCACGTCTTCCCAATCCTCAAAATCTTGGTCCTCGTTTTCATCACTGAATGTTATCGACGTTAATTTGTACGAGCGAGTGAGCAGGTACTCGTAAACCAGGAAATTCAAAGCTCTTTGCTCGTGAGGCTTTATCGGCGCCTCTCCCGATGTCCCTCGATCCGAATGTTTGTCCGGGACAGAACTTTCAGACTCTGTGGAATATTCGGCTTTTATTTGGAGAATCACAAACCGACAGTGATAGTCTACGATCTTGCTTAACTAATCACATTAATTTGGGCTTCTAGAATGTAAAAATAAATTCCTTTCTTAAACTTTTCCAAAAACCACAAAATCAATTTTGTAGCATAGATGTGGCCTAAAAATTTGTACAACAGCAGTTGCAAAATTCAAAAAATTCCGAAATCGTGAAATTTCAAACACGCGTTTCCTTACACTCTGATTTTGCAAACTGGAATATTGTTTCATTCTTTTAAATCGAGGAACAAAGAAAAGAACCTGTTACGACTGTGAGATTTGCCCTCAATGCTGATATGTTTTCCCTAGCCTTGCGCAACTCGAACTCCAGAACAGCTACCCTCTCGTCCATACCTCCGCCATCCTCGGAAAATCTTGTCATGTCGAGCGAATCGAGAGTCGCTTGACTAGACGATCTGGCTATAAGATTGCAAGAGAAAAATGAACCATTTTTTTAAAGTATGATTGAAAACTTAAGAACCCATGTTTTTGAAAAGTTTGATAAATTGGGCATTTAAGAATTTCGAAAAAAGGATCAGCTTCGGATTTTTGGTCCATAAACAGATTTGCAATGAGAATTTGATTATAAATATTTAGTGATGAAAAACTGTCTTACGCATAGAAGTGTAAGGCTCTGGTTTGGTGTTGTGAGTCTCGAAATTTCCAGTATTGCTAAAGAAATCTCGAAGAACAGGAAGTTCTTTTCCGACTTCTGTGAGCTCTGCGTGAAGCTCCAGAGCGGTGAGTAAAAAATTTTCACCGAGGAGTTTAGCGGCGATTTCCTCGTAAGAGACAGATCTGACAGATTCTCCATCGCCTAAAAATCAATCATTTCCACTTTCGACACGAATTTTCCAAACTCTTTTTTCCTAATTTTTCTCTATTTTGCATTCATTACCGTCAACATTACGAAAAATAGTTTGAAATAGGTTAGCAATTCGATATCTCGATTTATTCTCCATGTTGCGCAGATAATAATAACACTAAAGATTATAAAAAGTCTTTGTTAGGAAAGAAAAAAACAGATGAAATCAATCCGTAATTACCGTTATCTCTTGTGATGTTCGATAACGGTTCCCTAACCTCCTGCGATGAAGTTGCCATCACGTTTATTGTCACTCCGATATTCGATAAAACTCAAGTGTCATGACACGAACCGACGTTCCGAGATAATAACGAATGATTTTTATACTAGATTAATTTTTTCAACCGTTTGGACATTACGCGTTATGTTTTGATACCCTGAAAGTTACTCAACTTGTATTGAAAGTTTCGACATCTGTGTGTTTGATGATAACACCACCGTCGTGTCACGCAACACATTTTTGTCGGGTCTGCAACGAGAAGTTGGCAGCGTTTTCAAATTACCACCTCCCGCGCTCTCGCCAACGTACCACGCAAGTTTAAATGCAAAACCGGGAAAAGTTCAAATTTTCGAGTCAATCTAACGTGTCTAAATTGTATACAAAAATGCAAAAATACTAGTCCAATATTCAATGATGATGAAACTTTGAAATAATGGAATTTTACAACCTCGCTCCGTGAGTAATTCGCCAAATATCGAGTGGAATCGCGGAATAACGAATTCGGGATGACTACGATCATTACTTTTCCCACAAAATTCACCGCTAATCGATAAAAAAGGATGTTCTCGATATCTCTACACCGCAACCCGATTCTTCGATAACCTAAAAATGATTCAAAACGAAATCTGTTTTTTAAACCGAAAAATGCAATAAATTTTGGACATCCTGATAAATAATGAAAAAAATTATAACCAAACTATTTTTTGCTACATATTTCTTCTTATTACTTCAATAAAAAATGATCAGCTATAACGAACTGGAAAAGTGAGCGTGTGATTCCAAATATTTCGGTTTCAGATGTTGGACCGTCATTGGGCATGTAAATTCACCAGAAACATGCGAAAAGTTCTGAAACAGATATTTCAAACCCTGTGATCGATTTTCTTTATTGCCCATCGTAGGAAGCTCGTCACGAATTGAGGATAAGAGAGAACGCTGAATGAAGGTGAAAAAAAGCCATCAAATAAAATGTACAAAAAGGAGCAAGAAGTTCGAAACTCCAAATCGTTTATCGCTTCTCCGTCGTACACAACACATACTCGTGGCTCGGATGTTACAAGACCATAGATAAAAACGTACAAACAAAATACATAATGCCTAATTGCTAATTACATTGGAATAAAAGGCGCAGTATAAAAAAAAAAGAAGGAAAGAGAGAAAAAGGTTGACGCTCTAACAATGAAAAAAGGAGACATGAAGGCGAGATAAGAGAAAACGAAACACCGACGTCCTGCAGCCCAGACATTGAATGCTATGGTTGGTAATGTTCATGACGCCACATGTAGAGGTCAATGGGCTGTGCGAGGAGGTCGACCTAACGAAAGTAATGTCAGCATGTAAAAATAGTACGAGTTACAGTTTCGGCAGTAAGTTCTATCCTTATGTAAGTTAACGTCTATGAAACAATAAAAAGAAAAAAATCAAATAAAATAAAGAATGATATTGAAAAATATGTATGAGCTCGTAAAAAAGAACAAAAATGATAACAAATGTTTTGCTTCTCTTTGCTCGTTACTGTTGGTTCTCCACAACATGAAACACGATTTTTCTCACTTTTAGCGTTCTTTTTTTTGTTTTCTTATTTCGTTTTTTTTTTGTCATTTATTACAAAGTCACATTTATTACTCTCGGCTCAGCTGAATCAGCGCCATTCATAATATGAATCATGGTGTTCTATATACATAATTCTATCGTCCACTCGTCGAGTTTCCTTTTCAACTAAGAAAACAAATACAGTTTGCAAAGATGCGTCTTTTTTGTAATCTTTCGATCATTCGAAAGACTGTACTTTGCGTGATGAAAAAAAAATTGTCCATCCCTCACAAATACTCGTTCTCGACCCTTGTGAATCATTGCTTCGCACTTTCGTCGTTTTTTTTTTTTAATACATTTAAATTCATTTAATCATTTTTATTTGTTTTTTTTTCGTTTTAATTTCTTTATTAAGTGTGCTGAAAAATCGGTATAAATATAACCTACTGGGGGGAGTCGAGGGGGACAAAGGGGAAGGGAATTGTTAATTAATTACGTCGAATCGTAATAGTCGATATCTCGGACGCCTCTACGTTTTTTTTCTCTTGCTTTTGCTCTTGTTCTGGAAGACCTGTAACGCTCCCTTCCTTTAATTGCGTTTTTTAATCTTTTTCTACTTATACGTCGCCCCTTCTAATTCGAATAAAAGTACGACTAATTAATTATCGTACGCACAGTCTCGTCAAATTGATATTACGATTTTGTTGATGTTTTTAATTCTTTAATTCTTTTGCTTTCGATTTTTAACTTTTCCAAGTTGCAGCAAATTTTCTGACTAATACTTCTACCCCTTTGTCAGTCGATCGGGCAACTATTCTCCTGGGACACTAGGTCGATGTTCTGATTAGTCTCTTCAAGTTTTTCTCCTCATTTTTGTGTTTTCTCTTCTCCTCGTCCATCTTGAAACTACTATTATTCGTTTAGTCGTTTAATGTATTTATTTTGAATAAAATTTCAATTTTTTATCGAACGCTGGATTTATTTTCCGGCAAAAAATATGGCAGAAAAAATTGTTCTACGATTAGTAGTTTCGTCGCTTACAATGCTCCTCTTTTTCTCGATTCATCTACTTATTTACCATTGATACTATTATTCTTTGGGCGATCACGCTAGACGCCTAGAGTTTTCTAAATCGTTAACGAATCCCTTAAAAACTATGCTAACTCCGTCGGTTATTTATTTTCCCAACGATTATCCATTTTTTCATTACTTTTCTCCCCTCCTTTGAATTTTCTCCAACTTTTTCCAATTCTCGTTTGTTCTTCTTTTCCAATTTACGCATGGAGCATTCTTCGATAACTGCTCGGGAAATTGACATAAAAATTTTTTTTCTGAAGTTTCCAAAACGATCACAAATGCCCCGAAGTGGTAGGGGGAAAAAAACGTAGGAGACAAACTTCTCTTCGAAAGGCGAGAGGGTAACTTGAATGATCGACCGTTTAGTCACGCACTAACGGGCACGTAGACAAAAAGTGATTTTTTCTTAATTCGTGGTCATGTAATTCCACGAGAAACCCAACGAAACGCGGAGTCACGATTTTTCCTATTTTGATATAACTTTGTTTAGAGCAAAGATGACTGCGGACTTGATATTATTTTCAGTCTGATTGGACGCTTTTTTCCATTACTACGCGAAGGTTCGGCAACGATATTTGACGAACTACGGTACGAAATTTGTTGTTCTCTTAGTTTACTTGAGCCATTTCACCTCGTAAGATTCTCAAGGTCCGTGTCAACAACTCCTTAATAAAAAAAAACTCACGCAGACTTTAAATCTACTTCGTTAATGGTGGGATGTACCGCTCGTAGTAGTTGCGCGTCCCATGCGCCAGAATAGCGTCTGGATAGATTTTCTATCGAAGAAAAAGTTGAAAAATCTTTGAATATTTTAAATACGTTGACAGAGTTTTTAAAGAGATTGGCTACATACGACAATATTATAAGAATGTGAAAAAATTCGATGATACTATTCTTTAGCATCAAATACGATGACACAAATTTTATTTCAATTTTTCGTCTACATAGTTGTCGAATAATTGAAGTTTACAATGAGCAAGAGATATACTTATATATATCTGAATGCTATGCTTATGCATGTAAACTCTAGTGTTCAATAACTCGAAAACTATGTAGAAGAAAAATCTTAAAAAATTTGTATATTTATATTTAATACTAAAGAGTATGCTCTCCAAATTTCATCGAATTCTAATCATTTCGAATTTTCCTGTGCTTTTGACATGGCAATATTGTTGTGTGTAGCCACTCTCTTTAAGGCAAGGGATCAATTGCTATCGTGGCACTGTGATTGCGAGAGAGACAGCTGCCATTTTCGAAATAGAATATCTTTGACACGGTTCGATCAATAAAAAAAAAAGCCCCTGTCAGCGTATTTTTGCCATCTTTCCGCATTCGCTGACAGAGCCTTTTTTTAACTCGTCTAACGACAGCGGAGAATTCGAATTCATTTCGAAAATTCGACGCGCGGGTAGCTGACTGATCCTTTACCTCAAATCGTGAAAAATTGGGGTCAAGATTGAGTCAACGTGAATAGCTCCATGTGTAAATCGATTTCCCCTTTCGTCTTGGAGTTGAATGAAACGGCAGAAAAGAAAGCACTGTCGATATCTCTTGTTAATTAATCAAAAGGTCACGCTACGAAAACTTATTTATTTAGCTATAATTATTCGCTACAATCACCATTATCGTTTTATCAACTAATGTAATTCGAATAAGATTTTGTTTGTCGTATTCTCATTCCGTGCGTGACTCTCAGAAAAAAGAGATACGACGAGAGCGGGATTGCGTTTTAATTGTGTAAAGAACGAACGAGGAACCTCCGAGAATTATTAATCCTGAATTTCTCAGCGAGACGCTACAGGTCTTCCGTCTTTGGGGCTTTTTTGTCTTGTTTTTTTTTTTGCTCCTTATCAATACCGATTTAATTTCATTCTCCCTACTCAAACGGTCATGTTTTTAAATTTAGTTTCTCGCTACGAAAGAAGCCCGTAGTTTTGTTCCGGATTGGCTGTTATCGAGAAGTGGTCCGTATTATTTTCAGAAGGACGCTCAGCGCGTCTTGTACCTGAATTTTCCCCCAAACTTTTTATTTTCATCTCAAATTTATTCTCTCGTTTTTGATTAAAATCAGTCTAAAGCTAATATTTGGACGAAGTGCGAGGATGGGTTGATGTGCATTTTTCGTGTCATTTTCGTTTTAATATAATTTTCCATTATTTTCATTCCTAAAAGGTCCAGCGTGCATGAACACTCGAAAATGTGTGTCTGTGTTACGTGTGTGTAGGTTTCTTTTTTGTTCTCCTCTCGTTTCTTTTGTTCTTCGACGTTTGCAGATTCATTTCTATGCGGCTCCGTGTGTGTGGGTGTGTGTGTTGCGCGTGTGCATTACTTTTCGCGAATGAACGTTGAAGCTTTTTCGTTTGTGCCAAAGAAAAATAAGCAGAGCTTTATTCTTCGTTTTAGCACAAACGTGTCGCCCACTACCGGCACAAAACCCAAGAGACAAAAAATCAAAGCGTGTCGAAAGAAATTAACATTTTACGTATATTTATGTATATGTTTGCATGTATATACATATGTGTCTTTGCATATGTACGTTGAAATCTAAAAGTGGATCAGCGTTGGTAGGAGAGTATGTCGAAGCCCTGAGAGAGATAGAGAAAGAGAGAGAGGGAGAGAGAGAGAGAGCGCTTGCGTTTTCCGCGACTTTCGGTGCTTGTTTTTTTTTCTTTCCCATTACTGTGTGTTCGTGTCTCTCCCCATGTATCTCGGTGTATTCGTATCTTGCGCTAGAGTAATGTTAATTTTTTTTTGTTATTTCAACGATTTCGCACGCGTTTTGTTTGCTTGTATAAATGTGGGCGGCCCCGGATAGGCGCGTTTTGTATTCGCAAATCCGGATCGCTTATATTTATTCCGATGCCTTGTCGTCCTCGAGTTTGCTCGATACAAACGACACTTTCACACATTCGTTTTTCGTTTACCAGCGTCGTGCGAGCCCGCGCGAGGGCTTCGCCGCTCGACTCCATATTTCCTTCCGTTCGTCATCATTGTTTTCTAACTTTTTTTCCTTCTCTTTTTTTTCGTGAACTCTTCCTCGCTTGAACCCGGCCTCATGTCTTCAGGGTTGACAGACGAGAATCCGCATGCGTATGCCATGATTCCCTGGTCAGATGACAACCCTCGACGCTGAATATCGACACTTCTGTAAACACCAATCATTCACCAACTATTAGCGTCAAATACACGCAACCCCAGACATTTTATAAACAGGAGAAATATGACTCAATCTTTTCCTAAAGAAATTCAGGCGCTTGTTCGTCCATCTCAACGTCAAAATTCTATTAAGAAAGTTGGCGACACACGACGATTTGATAAGAATTTAATAAAATTTGGCGATAATATTCTTTAGCATCAAATACGATGACACTATGTTTTTTCAATTTTTCGTCTCCACAGTTGTCGAATAATTTGTTTGCAACATGCAAAATATATGCCTATATATATATTTGAAGCCTATGCTTATGCATGTAAGCTTTAGTGTTCAATTACTCGAAAACTATGTAGAAGAAAAATGTTAAAAAATTGGTAAAATCCTATTCAGTACTAACGAGTGTGCTCACCACATCAAAGTCTAATCACTTTTTATTTTCCTATGCTTTTCATATAGCAGATATAGTTGATTAAAAAGTGTTCACCGAATTGGATTGACGTTGAAAAATGTTTGAATGAATAAAATTAGCCGATTTCGTGATAAATTTGAATTTATTGCAAGAGGCAAAGTTCAGGGTTTTCAAAATATTGGTAAATGTTTCGATGAGTAGCTCATGCAATAAGTGAATGTTAATAGCGTTACGTGTACGATTACTCACCATCAGGCAGTTCGTATAATTTTCTTGGTAACGAGGCGAAATACGGATGTCGAAGTGCGGCATCGGCGCTTATCCGTTCATCCGGATTGAGCTGTAGCAGTGCTGAAGCCATGCTATCACCCTCGGCGACGTCGTAAAGCCTCGGAAAAGAGAGCCCGAGTTTCCGTAATGGATAAAACGCTAGTCTGTGAGGATTGTATCCGGGCAAATGAGTGACACCGGACCAGGTTTCCTCGGTCGGTGTTCCGAGTATTTTGAATATTTTGTCAAGTTGATCGTACGTGCATCGTACCCCAGGAAACGTCGCCACGCCGGTTAACATTTCGACGAATATACAACCCACGCCCCACATATCCAACGAGCCTGAATATTCCGTCGAACCAAGGAGGACATCCGGTGGCCTGTACCAGAGAGTCACAACCTCGTGGGAATACGTATGCGACGGCACTGACTTTGCTCTTGCCAATCCAAAATCCGCGAGCTTTAATTCTCCGATTTCGCTTATTAAAAGATTCTGCGGCTTCACGTCACGGTGAAGAACTCTCCTTAAATAAATAACATTAAAATAATCAATATTCCTCAAACTACACCCCAAGCTTCGTTTAACACACTGGGTTAAAAAACGAGCCACGTTCATTCGTCGATAATTTACATGTTTCCACTTTTGCTTCCTCCTGGAGGGAGCTTTGTGACGGTTAAATTATTTTTTTATTCAGATTTCCATGTTAATGTGCTTTTAATGTCCCGAAAGATCGAAAAATCATATCTAGAGAAAAAATGTCCGGATGTGTGCAGTGTATGTTATTGCTTGGTAAGGTTCAAACGTTTATAACTTGAGAACGGTTCGAGCTACAGGGCTCCCGTTTTGCACAGATCTTTTTTGAATATTCGAAATTTTTCCAACAAACTCGATTCCCATGAACTGTAGAGGAAAAAAAGGTGGAGTAAAAAAATGCAACAGTTCATTTTTCAGGACAATTTTTGGCGTCGAGATATAAACGACCACGGTGTGACAAGCACGCGATGGCACGGAGTGTGTCAAACGTGTCAGTTCGATTTCATCATCTCCCCGAATTCATAAAACGGTGTGACATGCAAAATACACATTTTCAGGCTCCGATATTTGAGAAAATGACAAAAAAAAGATCAAGTCTGAAAAAAAACTGGCGTTGCTTCCCGCGATGCCCTAATCTTTTAGCGACCGATAAATTGGAACGGAAGAACAGGAAAAAAATTATTCTTTTGTAGTATTTAACGTTCGAACTGAAAAATGACGAGATAATGGAAAGCCATTCCTTGAAATTAGAAATTTTCTTTCAAGTAGAACAGCCAACGAATGTTGGCTGTTGTTGATAGCAAAGGAGCGTTTTCTTGCATTGTTTTTAATTTCTCACTCGAGATGAATCGAGTGAATCTGATTGTGTGTAAATGTGGAGACCTGAATATTGCAAATAATTTTGTGTTTTCATAGAAAATTGATTTCTTATGGAAAATTTGAGTCAAAATCGTAAAATGTTTGTGCCGAATTGTTGATATCGGGCATTACCTTCGGTGACAATAGGCAAGACCTCGTAAAAGCTGGAAGAGGAAGAGCTTGACGTTTCTTGGATCAAGACCACCGCCGCTGCCATACTTTTCCATATACTGGGAAAGATCGGTGTGAACATATTCAAACACAAATGTGAGAGTTTCACGCGTGTGAATGATGTCGTGAAGTGTGACGATGTTGTTGTGTTTAAGTTCTTTGAGTAGGCTCGCCTCCCGTATGGCAGTAAACGGTGCTCCCTCCTCTTCTTGAAGTCTGATTTCTTTTAGAGCGACAACTTGATTGGTCAAATGACTGAAACCCTTGAACACTGTGGCGTACGAGCCTTCTCCTAATTGTTCCAGCTTTATGTAAGCCTCCGATTTACCGAATGGAGAGTCGCCCTGTAGCAGAGAAAAACAATAAAGAAAGTTGTTAGTATTTATTTTGCTCGTACCAAATATTATCATAGTCGATTGATTTTTCGAACTAGAAACAAATTCTTGACGTTGGACGAAAATACGATTCATTGATGACGTTTGCATCGTTGAAATGCAACCATATGCGATTTTTCTGGGGCTATGGTTATCATTAAGGAGGGCTGCTACACACAACAATGTTGCCATGTTAAAAGAGTAGGAAAATTCGAAATGATTCGAATTTGGAGAGCATACTCTTTAGTATTAAATTATGAATTTTCAAATTTTGAAAGAATTTTCTTCAATATAGTTTTCGAGTTTTTTAACACTAGAGTTTACATGCATTAGCATAGGATTCAGATACATAAAGATATAGCGTTTGCATATTGTAAACTTTAATTATTCGACAACTATGTAGACGAAAAATTGAAAAAAAATCATATCATTGTATCTGATGCTAAAGAATATTCTCGCCAAATTTTATTAAATTCTCATCATATGCTGATAAAACGACCTATGTTCGAGACCCAAAAAGTATTATCAACCCGAAAAATTTGGATAATCTTTGAAAATTGAATAAATCATTAAAAAAATCATATTTTCCGTTGGATTCCAACAAAAGTGCAACTGACCCCAAAGGCAGAAAATCTCTTTGTTCTCCGAGGTGGTGGATCAGGGCCGAGAAAGACCTCGGATTTTGGTCGCGGAGGACGTCGTGGCCGCAAAATGACTCGAGCCTCTTCCCTTATGTCTTCATCGAGGAGTTTCGAGTCGCTCGATACTGACAGCTGCCGATGAACTCTGTCGTGATCACCGACACCTGTCCATTCTGCAATGGAACACAACAATAATTAAAATCCTGGAATTATCTTCATCATTTTTTCTTTCGAGATGAATTCAGGAAAATAGTTTTTCTCTCATGAGTTAAGGGCCACAGCGGCGAGTGAAGCAAACAAAAATTTGGTAGACAGGAATATCGACGTGGAGAGAGACTGTAGATAAGCTGAAGAATGCTATCGACACGTAAGGGAGCGAGACGTGAATCATTCAACGAGTCTCAACGATGGATTAAATCGTGAGCTGTGTTTTAAAAACTCTTTTCTACTTTTCAATCTTACGTCTGGTCCGAGTACACTGTTGGACTACCGATAAGAAACTATTGATAATATATCTCCAACGTACAGACCGAGAAGAGAGAAAAACCGTCAAGAGAGTAGAGAGATAAAAAAAAATATGGAAGCGAGAAAATGATAAAAAAGAAGGAATAAAAATTGACGAAAAGCGTTTCTCACCGTATCGACGATCTTTATCCGTAGGTATATTGCCGTTTGGTTCCAAACGGTCTAGGAACTCCTCGGAATAGCCATTGTAAGGCAAAGGTCCTCGGTTCGTAACGTCGTCAGCCTCTTCTTTCGATATAGCTGTAGAAAATGAAATATAAATAAATGGCTCTCGTAATATGATATAGACGACCGACGGAATTCAATTTTTTTCATGGAAAACCATTCCATGAATAATTCAAGAGCTCCCATATTGAAAATATCGTTTTACACTATCCAAACTAGTCTTCCCGGTAACAACGAACTAATGTATTAATGCGTACATATTACCGATTTCCTCCAACGTCTCCGGAGTACCACAAGGAGCAAATGTTTCGTTTCCATTTCGGGGACTTTCTTTCCCTCAAAGAGAGTAGGAACGTATGTGCCAATCATTCAAAATACCACAAATGCTATCCACGTAAATTGTTCCAATATTTATTGGAAAAGGAAAAAAAGGAACAATCCCAGAATACTATTTTTCAAAAAGTTGCGATTCGTGATTTGCATGATTCAGAAAATTTATTATTTCACACTATTTTTTACTAAATTATTCCCAATTTTAGAAAAGAACTACGAACTTTTTTTTCTATAATCAACGAAAAAAATTCGCCGGCAAAAATATAAAAAATAAAAATAAAAAAAATAAAAAATAGACGCTGTTCCGAAGGATATATGAGATTATACGACAAGAAATGAATGATTTTGAAGTTTGCATCGTTGCAATGCAATGAAATTGTTTAATTAATTTTCTTTTTTGAAGCAGAGCCAAAATAAAAAATTGAATGGCAAAGAAATATTGAGGCGATTTCAAAAAAGAAAAAAAATGTGAAGGGTTTGAATATTTTTTGTTGGCCCCCAACGATGCAAACTTCTATGTCATGAAAATGACGTTTTTATTTTCTTCGATTAATTTTTCGTTGAATTATTTCTTTCAAATTTTTTTTATTACTCTCAAAGTTTCCATGACATGGCAATTATTCGCAAGTAAATACAAATACGTAGGCGCAATATTTGGCGAGCTAATATCGCATGGCAAATACAAAAATTAATATATACATAACGCGGAACAAGGTTTTACAATCTTGGAGCAAATAAAACAATGGAGATTCGAATAAATGATAAGATATATGGCACTTGCATAAAAGAGCTCTTGAATGAATTCTTATAAGGTATTTGAAAAGGTAGCAAAATATACGGTGGGGAAAAAACCGGAAATGATAGTTTTTTAAATGTTTTTGTGAGGATGTTTATTCCTCGTCATATCCACTGAATGATTGATTGCAATGAATAACGAATAATCGATGAATTATTATTCCAGAAGTTCTCCCAATCGTACGATAAAAATGAATGAATGAAAAACTTACAAAGTCTACCAAAACTGTGGCTGAGTCTCTTTTTGAGTTTCTGTACTCGGCTGAGCGCTCCTCCTTTCTTGTCCCTCATAGTAACTGATCCTGAAATCATAAGGTCAATTAAAATATGAGTGAATAAAGGCAGAGAATAAAAACAATAAAAGTCGAGGAAAAAAATGGAATTGCATGATCGTGGAGAATGAAATAGATGATTGCGTTTGAGTCATGGGTGTTCGAGGAATTGTTGAGTCTCGTTTGAACGAAGGAGTGTCAATGGACATAGTTCAATTGCTCGTTTTTAAATCTCTTTCGTTGTGTCGGTTAGTGGCTCGCTCATTTTCTTCTTTGTCAATTTAGCAACGTGAAACAAGTGGATCAGAGGAAGAATTTAAGGCATTTCTAAACGTCACCAATACACAAGTGATGATGTCATTCTTCGGTGCTAAGCAACGCACCAGTGCTCCTCAATCTTATTACATTAATTCCAAGCCACTTTTCTTATATACGTATATGTATTTCTATGTGTTCTCAAGCGTTACAGACTGCATTCTCATCCATCGTGTCCCTCGAATCACCGGAATGACGTCAGAAACCGCCTCCCTCTCTCTGCCTTTCTTGGACATTTGATAAAAATGTATACGCGTATGACAACAGAAATAGATAAACAAACGTCTGAAAGGACGATCGGTGAATCGCGAGCCGGAAATCGTTGACATTCCAATACGTCGTTCAAAAATGAGAGCCTCGTGCGTCATCATTTCAACGGACAACACGATTCGAGGGCAATTTTACTTTATAAAATGTCATCTGATTCAAATTTTTTTTGCACATATTTATTCAACAGTTTGTGACGATAAACTGCTATTTTATTTCGTATAATCCATTCGCAAAAGTAAAAAAAAGAATTACGTCATTGGCCGAAAAATTACGTAAATGAAAAAATGATCTTGTGACAAGTATTTACTTAGAGATTAGCAAACGTTCCAATACGAATAACGATGTTTTGGTCGAAAATACGACATTGAAGTTTGCGTCGTTGGAGTCCAACGAAAAATGTTTAATCCATTCACCACTCTCTTATTTTTGGAATCGCCTCAATATTTCTTAGACATTCAATTTTTCATGTGCGAAAAATTGTCGTGGACCCGAACTGCAGTTTTATTTTTGCTTCTATTTTCAAAAAAAATTAACTTTTTGTTTATTATTTTTTATTTTTTAGGAAATTTATTCTCATCGAAATATTCATTGGAGAAATTTTTTAAACTGCTTAGCACGTTTTTTTACTTCGAAATTACGATGTGATCGATTTTTGAAATTTGGATGACGATCAGAAATACGTTTCAAGGTCGTTAGCCCTCGGAGGCTAATTGGTGAGAAAAAAAATGCTCTTTATTTCAATGCATCGTCAACTCAGACCTTGGCAGTGGGAAATTGTTTGGAGTAGCTGGCTTGGCTTGTTGCAAGTGCATCGAAGTGAGCAAAGTATGGCACTGAGGCGCAGGCTCGCAAGTGTTTCGTTGATAATGTAATATTCCTCAAGGTACGAAAGCAGCCGGAGAGACAAAGAGAGAGAGAGAGAGAGAGAGAGAGAGAGAGAGAGAGAGAGAGAGAGAGAGAGAGAGAGAGAGAGAGAGAGAGAGAGAGAGAGAGAGAGAGAGGAGAGAGAGAGAGAGAGAGAGAGAGAGAGAGAGAGAGAGAGAGAGAGAGACAGAGAGAGAGAGAGAGAGAGAGAGAGAGAGAGAGAGAGAGAGGATAAGAGGAAGGAAGAAAGTGAAGAGAGCGAATTTGCTGACATAGCAAAACCTTTTTCTGGTAAAACTAAAGAAATGCAGACTCGAAGCATTTCCAAAATGTCCCTGAGACTGAGACACCCAGAGCAGGAAATGCAAGCGCGTCTCCGAAGAAGCAATAACACAAAGTTGAGGAAAATTGACTTTTCGAGGTTGACGAACCCTCGAGATATTCGTACGTCACACACAGCCTCGAACAACTCCTCGCAACACAAGAAAACTTGAAGACTTCTCCTCGTCCTCGCACTTGACACCGAGCCTATTCTTGTGGCAATTAACGTCATTACGATTACTCTTGGAATTAGTCGTCGTCGTTGTTACACTTTTAGTTATATGGGAGCACGCCATTTGTAGTCACTCGACTTCCTGTGCTTTTGTCTTTTCTCACGACACGATAAAGAAGATAAATACAAGAGAACCACACGGACTTTTGTTTGTCTAAAAAATACATGTTACCACAATTCGTGCGTGGCTCAGCCCGTGTAACCATCTTCTCTGTAGCTTTATGAATATAACATGATATTTTGACAAGAGACGTTGACACGAAGAATTAATTGAGGTCGCAGACAACGATTGAGATAAATCAAGACACTCCTTCCAGTTTATGTGTTTTTCTTTTCATTCTCGTCAACAATTCAATCATTTGTATAAGCATGTCCGATTAATATTTTGTTTACTCAACAACGTATTACGGTCCACGATCGTATCAACAGGCAAATAAATTCCACAAAAATTCCTCGGAGCGCTTTTCAACTTTTCTAGGTTCGAATATTCATCGTCGAGGGTGTGTACGTACGATGATGAAGTTTGCATCGCCAAAATGCAACCAAAACCGATTATTTATGACATTGAAGTTTGCATCGTTGGAATTTAACGAAAAATATTTCATCTATTCAAAATGTTTTTCAATTTTTGGAATCGCCTCTATATTTCTTTGGGATTCAATCTTTCGTTTGCAAAAATTTTAGTAAAATGACGCTGCAGTTTCATTTTTGGCTCTGTTTTCAATAAAATAGAATTAATTAATTAATTCCCTTGCATTCTTTATTTTTTTAAGCAGAGTGTCAAATTTTCGGAAAGAATTTGTCAAAAATAGTGGGACAGACTGTTTTTTCATTCAAAAGCTGAATTAATTTTCGAAAAAATGGACAAAGTAGATTAGTTATAAAAATAATGATTGCAAAATAAATTTTTCGTTTTTTTTCCCAACGATGCAAACTTTGGTATCGTTGTATATGTGTCTGTTTGCGCACGCAGGTCATTCCACGGCAGATCAGTGATTGTTCTCTTTTTTTTTTAAATGAAGCTCAATGTTTTTTGCGAATCGCGACAAACACGTTAAAGTGAAGGCTCGCTCCACTCGAGAGAGGTTAACGCGATGCTGTTGAGCTAATAATTTTATTCCTCAAACTGTATACGGAACCCTAAGGCGATGTAAATGTTTGAAATTTTCTAAGACTCTGGGGATTATGAACAAAAAGTTGGAAAGTTTTGTGTTTTGGTAAATATTGTTTTTACGGATTTTTGGAATTTTTTTTAGACGGGCTTGGAATTTTAATTCTTGCCATGGAACGCAAGAATTTTTTCGAGTCAATTTCGAGAATTCTGTCGCGAATATTTGAAAATCTGTCTTTTTTTTTTCTTTTACTTCATCAATTGCGAATTCGTTGAATCAAATGATCCGATCCGTATATTCGCGTGTGAGTAAAACAATTTTTTGTCCTCGATTTCTTCTAATGGCGAGAGAAGAAATTCGTGAGACCGGTGAAGCCACATGAGTTTTTACTTGGACGGGAGTGTATGGAGTCTAATGTGGGACGATTTCCAGCACGCTTGGGTGTCCTGGGAACCGGTGTGTCGGGCTAACCGGGAGTAAATTTATGGCCATGTGCAATTTTTATGTTACGCTGCTTCTAAAAAATTGAAAGAAAAATTCGTTCTCTTTTTGGTTGTTTTTTTTTTTTTTTTCACGCGGTTTCAAGTCTGCCTACGATCGCATATGTTCCACTATCAATTGCAGACACTTTTATCGATTCCTCGCTCAAACGCAGGGGGAATGCGCGCAACGCCTTATATACAAAATTTTCACTACTTTATGCTGGCGAATCCAGAAGACACATGGAAACGATACGTGGCATAAAATTAAAGGGGAAAGCTGCTCCAGCGCTAGAAATGAATAATTTATTTCCACGATCCTTAAATGTCAAATTGAACAAAATAATTAAATAATGAAATGAATAGACAGTTTCGCTCTTTCCAAGGACATTCTTCAAAGTTCTTTCATTTTCAAAAAAACCACAAATTTTTTTCGACTTTCGTCGCCGCAATCTTGCAGACGATTCCCCAAAAATAAAAAATTCCATACACGAATCGCAGTGTCTTGTGAACAAACGAGTTAAAAAAGAAAAATCGACTTGGTGATTTTTTACGGAATCTCTCGAGAAACTTACAAGCGTGTGACAAGTTTGTTCAAAAATACTAGATTGAACTTGAAAAAATGTCGGAGACCGACCGGAAATCCGTCGTTTTCGATGTTCTTCATTACTTCACTCAATTAAATTTTTATAATCCAACTTTGCGTCCAATTATCGTGAAAACTTAAAGTCAACTTTTGAATAAAAACCGAAAAACTAAGACGTTTCGTTTTTTTTTCGGTTTCGTATGCAAATAACAATTTTTCAAATTATTTTTCGTATCCTCGCATTTTTATTGAGGCACCACTCGTGTTTCCCAAACGCCTCTAGCTCTAGCCCACGAGGAATATTACGAAGTAATGAAATTAAAGGGGAAGAGATTTTTCGAGCTGCTCTCTCGTACGTGAAGTCGAAAGTAAATCGACTGGAAGCCCAGAGAGCACTTTGTGTCCCCCTGCGTCTCGGCTGCACGTGAAGATCGTCGGAACAAAGGGAATATAAAAAAAAATGTATGTACGAGAAAAAAAAATAGGGTCTGACACTATTAAAAAAAAAAAAAAAGAGTAAAAGAAAAAAAAAAAAAAAAAAAAAACGGAAAGAAAAAACGAACGAAAACTATAAAACAAAACACGTTGAAAAAGGAAACGAAAAAATCAACGAATAAAACGTACTGAGGATTCTTGTCACGGAAACGAGCGTTCGAAGGACGACCGGATTGAAAGAATTACAAAGTCGGAGGATAAAATGTATCTGGGAAAAAACTTGGGATAAACTCCTAACAGAACTCTCGTCCACTCTTTTAAAGCACAAAAACACATTGCCTGGCATCCCCCTTCCACCCTGTATACTCGTTTCCGTCCTCTGCTCCCTCCCCTTCCCACAACGCGCCTATCGGCGTCTCACTCGTCGGTTTTCAGACGAATAAAACACAGCACAGTATTTTTATCAATACACCGGTTATTCGAACCGAAATTAGTAATTCGTAATGTTTCGATGTTGGATTTTGCCTCAAATTTGGTTGCCTCCAGGTTAGACCTCGCCTTCGTGTTTATATTTACGACGATATTACTTCCATTCCCTTCACATCAACTTTTCAGGTTCCACTATTCATTGCACTGAATTATTTTCATGGTCACTCGCTTCCGAAGCAAATTGAAATCCCGACAAAATTGCAATCGAGCACGTCGACAACGTCAGTCAAAATTCTAGTCACTTTTTTCTCGATATAGTCTTTTCTAAGCCAATGGACATGATTAGGTACGCGACAACAGATTATCGATTTGTTGCTGCGAATCTTAATATCCTCTCCGAATGACCCTGCGATGTCCATCGGAGAGCCTGCATGTTATTATTTTTTTCCTCCAAGGCTAGTTTGTACAGATTTTATTTCTGTCCGACAGAAAAAATTTATTTATTTATTTTTTATTTATACAAATATACAATAAAAATCCATGCAGTTTTCACTTTACTAGGTTTCTGGAAAAATGAGTTTCGAAGTCGAATCTAATAAATGATTATCGATCTTGAACCGAAGGGACAAAAAAGTGTGGAATTTCTTGACAATGAATAGAGAAAAATATAAATATAAAAATATTATTCCCTCGATATTTTTCTAATTACGATAAATATCAATGTAACAAATTCACCGAACCCCTTTAATGTTTTCAATATTTTAACAAGAATCGTTGAGTTTTTCATTCAACACGGTTCCTGGCACTTTTATGGACTTAAAAAAAATGAACATTAAGAAACAGTCAAATTTCAAATATTCGAGGAAAAAGAACAAGAAAAAAAAAAAAATTTCGAAGAAAAAAAGAGGAATTTTCAATTTAGATTTCTAATCAACGTGTAAGCAATTTCCAAGTATGAAATTTTGAGAAAACAGAACTTGAAAAAGGTAAAGAGAGAGGGGGGGGGGGATGATCAGCTGTCATCGTGGAAATAATGTTGCAGATTCGATCGTTAAAATGAGAAGAAAAACTATTTTTCTTACTCCGTCAGAATCCAAAATTTATACGAAGTTTGGCTGGGATGATGCGACCCTTTGTCTTCATTAAAAATGGAATTTTCGGGAAAAGTTTAAATCGATCAGAACAAATTAATAATAGAAATAATTCGATGAGTGGAAATGATTTTTTTGCTATCAATGAAAACTTTAAGCCTGTTTGTGGAGACTATCACTTCACTAAACGCCATTCACACTCCCGGCGATCGTTTCATTCATTTGTTCATGTCCATGTGACGTCCAGACGTCTTCGCATTACTCAAATGTTTTGTATTTTTCAGCTGCTACTCGCTCTGACGAAAACAAACTCAATTTCGAGTCACACGATTGCAGACATAAATGACAGCATGGGTATAATAATTATAACAAAATCCGGCATGTGCGTTTGCATGGCATTAGTCACAATTTGCTCAAACGAATTGAGGTTATGGTCGTGATTGTTGATTAAAAAAAAACAACCAGCCACTACGAATTGGGTAAATTTTGAATGATACGTCAGAAGCGATTTGATTGACGGAAAAATTGTGTGTTGTCAGAAATCCCTCTAAGTACTAAAGTACTAAGCTTTAATAAAACATTCACGAAATCGATGATGTTTGCATCGTCACTGTCGTATTACCCGTTTAGGTCGAAAAATAGGTTGCTGTCCACGTGGAAGCTGAGAGAGTTGAAAACGGAGTGGCAAAGTGCCGATAAAAAAAAATGAGGGGAATTTATCGAAAGAATTTTCATTGCAGTCGGACGATTTATAGCTTGATGGCACATAAAATGGCAGAGTCATATTTACTCAGTGGTTGAGCACTTCCGGAAGACACTTTTTCGAGAGATTGTTTTTTTGTTCGGGTTCAGGAGGCATTTGGTGGGAAATAACAATTTTTTCTTAGAATGCACTGAGAAAATTGATTTTGGAATTTAGAAAATGGACGTGGGACTCTCCATACACTGATGTATCGATATGTCTATATTCTCCTCCAAGAGAGAACACACTTGACACAGTCCATATCCTCCCCCTTATTCTCGATGTTATCTCAAGTTGAGAACGAGGGGGGTTAGAGAAATCCGATAAGTGAAATTCATCGAAGCAAAAGTGTTGGAGGAGCGGCGGTTTGTGTTGAGCCTCAAAAGACAGCATCGATCGAGCGCAAACGCTGTGAAAATATTATCGTCTCCTTCATTTTTAACCCCTTCGAACTTGGAAGAAAACTTACTGGTAACAAAAGTGTACATTGTGAGTCAAGAACGCGATTCTCGCGTCTTCGAGACGCGAGACAAACTGCCGAGACAGCGTTCTTGAAAGCACCGAGAAAGCGACACAAGAGAGTAGGGGGCAAGGTAAATCGAGATAAAGGACGCCCGAAGAACCGAATGATAAAATGAAAAAAAAAAAAAAAAAAAAACACAAAAGAAAAAATAAAAGAAAAAACCCATGAAGAAGA
>JAPYYS010000486.1:0-54597 GCA_030522525.1 Campopleginae sp. 14b
AAAATTATGCTACGGGTGCTTAAGGCTTTGCTGTTGTAACTAAAAGACGATTAGCAAAGCATCTTTTGCTGTTACAACATTCCCATTTCTCTCCGTGCGTCCAGTCATCACATAACCAAGAAACCTGTTTGCATAATTTTTACACGATCCTCGAAGCTCGAACTCTGAGATTTTCGCTTCGAGAGTAGGAAAAGTAAACCGAGAAGTTTTTTTTTGAAAAAATCGGCAAGAGTCGGCCACGTGAAATGATGCATAAACGCGTAAAACAATTCGTAACTTTAGTAGGAACACTCGAACATATCGAAGGACGTATGTGATTCGTACGTTTCGCAAAAAAATGGCCGAAACGTCAATTAGAATAAAAAATAACGGAAATTATAAATAAATAAAAGACGAAGCGCGACCAAGACTCGGAATATTCCGCTACGAGCCCGTGAGTCTCTCCGGAAGAAAAACATTGTGCCAATTACCTATTTCGTTTTTTTTCGGTTGAGCCATGCGAGCCTCCGGGAGTCTATGAAAATTTGAGACGAATTTGCTGCGTCGAGACGGTTTCCTCTGGTTGAGCAATGAATTGTTCTCAGCCGAGAGCTTCACTCGTAAAAGGGCATGTCCGCGGTATATAAATTAACGGCAATGTCCTTCGCAGGCGTTTGGAATTCGATATATGTATCGCAAAGTCCACTCGGCTTCCGTTCGCGTTCGGCGACTTGAGGTTGTGTTGACGCGAGCTACGCGCATGCGCGCTGTCGCGTCGTCTCCCTCTCTCTTGCACAGCTCAGTTACGCGGCAGCAGCAGTCGAGTCAGCAGTATATAGCCCGTCATAATTCCCAACAGTCGCGTGCGACTGACAGCCGTCACGTTTTTAGTGAAAATAAAAAACGTTACAACGCTCTTTCTCGTCTCGATATTCGCTTACGATCGCTCCCAAACGCCATAATTGCCAGTACAAATGATCAAATCGTTTCAACATGTAATTCAATCGTATCGCGCGTCATCAACCTGTCACGCATTCGAAAGACTTGAAAAAAAAATGGCCCTGAAACAGAATAACAATCTAGGCCTCGTCCATCGACGACGATTCGTTACGATCTGATCTCGAGGCGCTGTTGGAAACTAAAAAATGTTTTGTTTTGTTGCGAAAAATAACATTTCCTTACCCGATTTTCAGGATAAACTGACTCGATCCAGAAATAAATCGTGATTGATCCCGAAGCCTCGAAAAAATCCCAAATTCCCGATGAAAAATCTTGATCTTGCATTTTTTCAGGACTTTATTTCGTTTCACGAAGTTTTTATCATTAAATTAACATGAAATCCACTTTTTTGGGGCATAATTCGCTACGTTATGAAGAAACGAGAAAACGGTGTATGAAGGGTCTTATCGACTTCGAAGACGATTTTATGTTGCTACGAAGTTCGAGGTCGTTTCCGACTCCGCGTCGTTCGCGGTTTACGCTGCGAGAACGCGAAATAATTATAGAATATTGAACTGCGATTACAAAACGATGGGTTTCTCGAAAAATTTGGCTCATTGAAAAAATTGCACAAATTTTTATAAAAATCGATATTTTTCGTTGAATTCCGACATTACAAACTTTGGCATAGAATTGAATCGTCAGGATTGGTGGATCATACGTTTTATGTCGCGGTCTTGTTGATATAAAAGATTGATGGACATGGAAAAAGCTTGAGGAATAAAGTCCATTCATGTTTATAACCTCAACGCCCACCCCTTTCTGTTGAATACTGAGAAAGCAATAGAAGAGGGTTGATGAACACCTACATATACGAGATGTTTGTAGAGAGGGCGAGTTTGAAAAAAAAGGAAAGGTACTGTCTTGGTTGGTATTCATGGAGGTATATATTTATGAATATCCATGCGGTTGATATGCTTTGAGACATACTGTATGAACAAAAGGTATATAAAAATCTAAATGCATAAAGTAGAGAGAAAAGGTCTGCAGAACGAACACATTATCCTTTTATGCTGAAAAAATAAAAAGGAAGAAAAAAAGCGTTTTATATAAACGATCGCGCGCACAATACCTGCGGGCGACCAGTCTCAATCCGATGCTCAGACGTTTCTTCTACTGGTGCTGTCGACCCTTTTACCCCTAGTGTTTTGTTTCGTCCCAACTGTTGAAAACCCCGCGCCCCGCGAGCACACGCTCTACTCATCCAATTGCCCGCCTGCTGCTTTCTCCCTCTCGCTCTCTTTTGCGCGCTCTCTTTTGCTTCCACCACCGCTTTTTGCCCTCGCTCTCTCCGAGCAATGCTCCATTTTTTCTTTTCTTTGTTTCACTCTCTCTCTGTCTCTGCGTTTCAGTTCCCCTTCGGCTGTGTTCACGCTCGCTTTAGCACCAGCAATACTTTTTCACTTTTTCCTTCTTTTTACGCTTTCCTACCAGAGAGAACACGAGCCTTCGTTTTTACGCTTTATACTTTTATGTTTTGTGTGTTGTTAAACTGTGGATACCCTGGAATCGTACAAGGGAGCTACCGCCAACGCCATCCCACGGCTTTTCGTCGCCTCAACGACCAGTAGAATGGACAAGGGCGGCCGTTATTGCGACCACCAACGTTACCCCTCCCCCTCTCTCCCGAGCCGCCGTATTACTGTTAATTATAGGCTCTTCCAAAATCCCTTGCCTCCTCTTCCCCCCACAATCAGAAACCAAAGCTTTCCCCACTCCGTGACCTCGAAAGTTGGCGGAAAAACTCTCAAGGGATCCACCGAAGTTTACGTAATCGATAGGTCCGCGCGCGACATGACATAACCTCCGACCAAACATCGCGACTGCATGCAAATCGCTTCCCCGCCGTTTTGAGTGCGAGAGAGACGGCTGCAATTTTTGAAATTGAAAATTTTCGCACCGTTTGATTATAATTCAAAAAATGCCCTGTCAACGGACTTTTCCCATCGTCTCGCGTCCACTGACGGAGCCTCATTCCGATTAGTCGAACGATCATTGAAGAATTTTCATTTTTATCACCAACTGCGATCTGTCACCTTGATAAACGCAGAAATTCAATTAAATCCTCAATTCATACACTTTTACTAATACGAACGGACGCCCTCAACGATACGAACTAAATTACAGATTTTAGTAAGTCCTGTATATACAGATTGCAGCACTGCTACTAGAGCCAGTCTTCTTTGAATTGTACAGTTCAGACACAACGAGATTTCAATGGGAGCCCATTGTTGGCCTGCTATTTTATAGAGATCTAATGTACAGATGTTATTTGCTGCCGCGCGACCGCAATGAGAATGGAATAAAGACATGGTATTGTGTATTATTGTAGTATAATGCAACCTATACGGTTTCGAGCTCGTATCTCTTTTGTCTCTCACGCGTTTTCGATCGTTATCCGGCCGCGCTATCGCTCCCTCTCTGAGGCAACACACGTACACATACTTATACCTATCAATCTGAAATCTATGAAGCTATAGATTTGGGAATATTAATGCGTGGATATGGCCGATGCTTTTGGATCGAGTGCACACGCGTATGGGATCAGGCCTCTTGCCTCGAAGGGTTATACCTTTATTTTTGTTTACCAAACCCATAGTCACGACCTTTTCGCGTTTCCTAATCTATACTTTATTCTCCTCGCATCTTTTTATTCAACATATATGTATATGAATGTCTCTGTAAACTTATGCGGTTCGCTTATTGGCCGCGTAGTCATTTGACAGGCGAGCTTTTGTGAGAGGCTCTCGCGAGTGTGTGCGATTTTTACGAGCAGATACGTCGCGGATTCATTTATTTACGAAAATTGACGCTTCGAGTTTTTGCTCATTTTTTTTTGCTAATTCTTGGAACGTATCGATGCGACTGAGGCATCGCGCGTTGAGGTTATATTCGCATTGCGAGCTCGAGCCGCGGAGCTCGGACGCGTGTGCTTCACCTTCGAAAGCTCTGCTCGTTGATGTATTTACAAAATATAAATAAATATACGAGTTGGCAGGGGTGAGGGATTGATCAAAATATATATTTAGTGTTAAGCGATTAGTGGCGCCGCGCGACCCAGAGGCTGCTGCCTAAACGCTCGCGCCGGCGAGTCCGCAACGCTAGGGAATTCTATCTACCCCTTTGGCAGTGTGAAATATATCCGTATGACTTTTTGACGTGGGGTTTTAACAGATTGAATTGGAAATCGTGGTGGAATGCTGCGTGATGGTGGCACTGGCTCAGACACTTTGAGCATATCTATTCTGCAACGACTGCTCGATGGACATTGGGACATCCATATATTTATATATATATCGAGAAAGGTCGGTAGTATATCCCTACGCATACGAAATATACATAAATCGACCTTTTCGCTCTCCGCCCCTCGCGGTGTGTTGCGCAAAAGGTCCTCTCCAAGTGTGCGGCCAGTATCGTAGCGCGTTGTTTTTTTTTATCTCCTTTTTTCGTGCTTTTTTTTTCATTCCCTCTTTTTATTTTCATTCGTACGTCCGCTGACGCGGCAGCACATAGCAAGACAATCGACGCCGACGTTCACGAGATGAATACGTCCACGCCGCGCGGATAAAGCCGAATAGAGAAAAACGCAGAATAATACTCAATCGATTATACATATATTTATTTGTACCCCTGTCCATGGGAACTGACCAGTCAGAATAGTTTGATAAGCATTGATTATCGAGACAGATATATCGCCCCGGCTTTTTATTATTCCCTCACATTTTTTCAACCACCCCGACACTTTAGACATTTTTTCAAATAAATCCTTACTTTTGCCTATTCCACCCACGCCTCCGCACCTCAAACGCCGCCATTTTGAAAAAATTTCTAACACACCGCGATCGCGGAAAATGAATTACGAACGATTTGCATAGTTGACATTATCGCGAACTGAATTCACTAGGAAAATTGCAACGAGTGCATTAACAGAGTGCAGATCTATGAGCATTTCGGGTCAATTTGACCCGAGATAAAAAATACCAAATAAAATCTCAAAAATTGCGAAAATAAAATGGAAAAAAAATTCATTGCGGAAAATTGTCGGAAAGTATTCGTCAAAAATAGTGGGGGAGATTTTTTTGCCATTCAAAATTTGAATTTACTCAAAAAATAGAAAAAAGTGAATTAATTATAAAAATAATGATAGAAAAATTATTTTATCGTTCTTTTCGAACGATCCAAACTTCAGTCTCGTGTCGGAACATCTTTGGGGTCAAAACGACCCAGTATTGTCCTTGAAGGGTTAATTGACGAAATAATTGACAGAAAAATTACGAAAAAAATAGGACAATCGTCCTTGAGTCTCCACAAGCAATTGAAAAATGAAGAAAATCCTGTTTCGATTTTCCCAGAAGAATAAAAATTTCAAAAATGTGTAATTTTATCGTCGCTCGTTAACGAATTGGATTAAAGAATCCCGATGGATTTCAGCAGACCAAGACTATCCTGCGTACAATGCATTGCTGATTGTAAATTTACAAAGCAACGCACTTGATGCAGGATTGCCTCGGAATGTGAGAGTGCACGTTAAATCTTGTTTTTCCCTATAAATTGTAAAATAAAATGATGCTGAAGTTTGCAACGTTGGAATGCAACGAAAAATATTGATTTTTATTAAAAATTTCATGAATTTTTCAAATGATCAAATTTTTCGAAACAATTTTTTTTTAGGGCGAAAATCCGATCGTTTTATAATGACAATTTAATTCCAAATATAAATAATTGATTTTGACTAAGAAAAATAGGAATTTCGTTGCATTCCAACGATGCAAACTTCTTGTAAAATGAATCATAATAATTATTCGAATATTCACTGTAAATTGCGTTTTATTGAACGGCCAATATTTAAATAAAATTTACACATATAAATCGATCTGAAAATCTTGAATTATCTCGCACATATGTTTAGCAGGTTTCGTGGCTCGAAAGAGGACCAGGAGGAGATTTAAAACATCTTAACTTTTAGTGACGATTGTGATGATGTTTTCGACCTTCATTTTCGTTCTTGAACTGTTCTGCCCACTCGGCCCACTTGCTCCAGTCTTGGTCGTATTGCTGTTGATTCTGGGTGAGAAAAAAAGCACAATTATGCGGAATCAATAATCGTGGGTACGATTAAAACATTTAAAAATCATTTTTCACGAAATCTTTTTTTTTCTTCGACCGAAAATAATCGAAATTTTTGTTACAGGGAAAAAAATGATTGAAAAATGTTATTACGAGTAAAACTAACATTTTGGAAGACTGAGTCGCGCGCGTCCCTTGCGGGCACTTTAATCTGCGAACAGACGCATGCGTTAAAATAACTTGAGTAAACAAACGCTCCCAGCCTCGTTACAACTTGATTGAGTGATCGATCAATCGAATTTTATGGACAAAATTAATTCTCTAGAATTCTCTCATTATTTTTTTGGAACGGGGACAACATTTTTATGCAGACTTTGTCAAGGAGAAAATGGGAGAGTCTTCTTTGCCGTTCGGGAACTGAATTTAAGAGAAAAATTCCAACGAGTGTCATTAATTATCAAAATAATTAATAAAAAATATATTTCTCGTTGAATTTCAAAACTGCGACCTTCAGTATCATTCCCGGGTCAATTTGACCCCCAGTAATTAGTGGCAGTCGACTAAAATCGAGGATTTTTCATTCCCAACGTGAGCTCGAGTTGCTCGATGATTAAAATCCCATAAAACAAAAAATATTCCAAATAAACAAAACCAAATTTTTCTCAAAAATTCAGTTTCCGAATAGCAAACAAGACTCTCCCATTATCCTAGACAAATATCGTCCAGAAACAATGAATTTCAATGAGAAAATCTTCCCCTCCCCCTTCCCTCTGCCCAAATGAGCTCAAAGCCCCAAAAAATAATTTCGTCGTACCCTAAAAAAGTATCAGACTCCAATATTTATAAAAAAATATGACTTTTTGTAGATTTTGTCAGTTATGCGAGCTTCGTGTACTTACAAGCAGTTTGATCCCGCCTCCTTGATGTCCTGGGACGGATCCACCTCCAGCCTGAACAGATTCTATCGTGCCGGGTGGCATGCTCTGGTAGCCTTGATGCATGTCCATGTGAACGAGTCGTTTATACTGATCGCGATTGTTTTGATCGTTCGGTTGATAAATTTCAGGCTCGACGTTTCTTTTGGCGGTTGGTGGGTCGGCGCGTGGAGCGTAGAACGGCGCGAGATAGTCGGAGAGGATTCGAGCGTTGAGGGCAGCTTGAAGGTCAGCGGGGAAAACAAAAGGATTGGGGCCGGAGGCGGAGGCTTTGGCAAGGTCAGAGACGTTAGGATTTGCGACGGATTGGCTGATCTGAGGCTCCTCAAGGTCAACAGTTTCGTTTGAAACTTTGAAGGCGTCCTGCACAGCGGAACTAATATTTTTCTGAAGGTCAGTCAACATATCAAAGACTTGACTGAGCACAGTGATTCGCTGTTTGAATGGCAAAGCCGGGTCGACCGTGGGTTTTGCAAAAAAAGCGGCAAACGGTGAAACCGGCTTGAGAGGCTTTTTGGCTGCCGATAGAGCCGCGGTTTTTTCATACACGATGTAGTCGTTAAGGGCAGTGACAAGGTCAGCCTTGAGCTCAGCGAGTTCAGCGACGATCGAATCAGAAATTATTTCTTTTGCGGCTGCGAGACTTTTCGCGTCGTCGATAGATCGGGACGTTTTTTCTGGGCTCGAGTCCTCCAGGACTGAGCGCTTAAAGAGCTCGTCCTCGGAGCCACTACCCAGTGGGGAGGCAGTTTTGTTTAATTTTAAATTTTCGAATAATTTTTGCAGGAAATTCGATACTTTGTCGTTGTATTCCGTTGGCCCAGGGAAAATCGAGCTTGGCAACCAAAAATCAGCTGGCACAATAGTGCTTTTTGGAATCGGGAGCTCCGTGACCCCGGTGAATGGCTTGAAAGGCCCGAAAGGCCCGAACATCCCAGGAATCATTTGTTTTGACGCCACAAAGCCATTTCCGGTGGAATAATCGATCGACGACTTGGCGCTGACTTTCGGCTCTGGGAAATCGGCCTCGGGGACGCTCCGACGAGATCTCGAGGGTGCGGCAACCGCGTCCAAGTAGCTGGCGCTGTATTTCGATGGGAATCCTGACGATCCACCAAAGCCAGACATTTCAGAGCCGAGTTTTGACATCGATTCGGAATTTATTTGAAAATTTGATTCATCAGAGTCTTCACGTTTTTTTTTACCTTTTCCGAAGCCCTGGGGACTTTCTGAAAAATCAGACACTTCCGGCGAGTACAAAACCGGACTTGGACCTCCAAAACTCGAGCCATATGGCGAATAATCTGCTGACCCTTGTCCAGCGTAATCCACCGGCCCTAACCCACCAAAAAGATTACTCAACATCGATGTCTTCTTCGATATCATCGCCGCTGGGTCGACGAACTTTGGAAAAAACGGCGATGTCTTTGGCATGTACGGCACTCCGATCACTCCCATTCCTCCACCGCCGAATGGACCTCCTAAGGATCTCGAAAAAGCTGAGTATTAATAAAAACCAATATTTTTATTATTATTCCTCAAAATCAACGTCCCTCGAGCCATACATTTCCCACCATCCACGACCTTCGAGCTCACATCGTTGCGATTCAACGAAATTCATTTTTTCCACACAAAAACTCATATCGGCTCGAAAAATAATAATTTAATTATTTATTAATGATTCATCATAATTATAAATATTGATTAATAATTATTATAAACTATTCAATAATGAATTGGTAACAATACAATTTTATTGTTATTTTGCATAAAATAATAACGAAAAAACAATTTTTATTCATCACCCAGGGCAGATTCTCGTTCTATGGACCGAAATATAATTTCCTGAATTTTTTCCGATTTTTTAAACCTCCCAAACACGATAAAAAACGATGGGGTCTCCGAGACCCATGTCTGTTTAGGGAGATGCGTTAATTGTGGTGTCCCCACGGAGGGTTCATTCCCCCTTTATCTATTTTTCCAGACGTCAATGTCTCAGGGAGCATGGAAAGTCTACGAGGCTCCAAATATCGAGCCAACAAAATTGAAAGGGCCCACGAAAATGTCTCGTTTCCAAATAAAAATAAAAACAATGATTCCCACTTTGTCAACAAGTTCAAAAATTGATCGAACGATGAAATTTCGTAAAGAAAATGAAGATGAAACGTTCGATGAAATTGCTAGCAGTCGATCGTGTGAGACGAACCGAAAAATAAGAAATTCAATCTCACCTGCTGACTTGCCATAAGCAGCCCATGGGCTGGGAGTCGGTGGTGGCTTCGCCGCCGTCAAGCTCAAAAAAGCCAGAAGGAGAAAAGACATAGTGGCTGTTGTCGGTCGAAGCATCTTTCCAACTGTGAAGGGACGTCAATCTTGCCGAGTATTTATACAGAGCTCCTCAGCTTTTTCACTTCCTCCCTCGTCGACATCGCAACGTTCGTTTATTTTTATTAATCGATGCTAATTAATGAAACATACTTGTCGATTCTACTGCCGAGGATTATTCTCTCACGATGAATGCTAATTATCTTTTTGCTCGTTATAATAATCTTTCGTTCGGTAAGAAACGTTTTGCAGTTTCTACACTTGGGGATTAAGGAATAATTCCGACGATATGATCGTCGGAATTTCTTCAACGAGCGCCCCTAAGGATCAACCACTTGGCCGGACTCTACAGCGTTTTCCAAAAACTGCCAACTCAATCAGAGCTATTTTTTATTCAATAAAAATGGATAATTCGTTCAGGGAAAATCTCGAATTTGGTGATACGTCCACGACAAATTTTTATGCCAAGAACTCTGAGAGTTGAAATAAAAAAAATTCGGCTTTTTTCTTTACGAGAATCTTCGGGCCAACACATTTTTTTAAAAATTTTCTTCCGAAAGCGAGAAATTTGACTCGAGGTTTCTTATTTTCTGCTGACTTGCTCGCAATTCTTGGAGGGATTTCTGTACGAGGAAAAATGTAAAGCATACATTTGTCCAAAGAATATTATAAAAAAATAGAAAAATGTATTTTTTATTCATTTTATTTTATTTTCACCGTTTTTTGGATTGATTTTTTTAACCAAAATTATTGTAAAACATAAAAGAGGCAAGTTCGAATTTTTATTCAATTTCCTTTCATGAATTAATATCCTCCGAATGTCCAATTATAAAAACACTTGCTTCGATGTGGATAAATCTATTTTTATGTACAATTGTCATTGCCACTATATTATTCTCTTAATTCACTATATCGCTTAAGTTTCAATCGGATTATTTCGGTGCAAATATCTGTAAAACGTTGCAGGAACAATTCATCAATAAAAACATATGTGTTAGGTTCTGGACGAATGTGATATGTTGCACAGACTTACGCCTAGTGCCTCGTATATTAACCTCTAGGATCGTGCCGCTCGTTTTCTCTGCCGCGGTCGCGCCTATCGCGCTGTCTCTCTCGCTCTGCCGGGCCAGCACGTCCTGCTATCTCTCTCCTGCTTGCTCTATCGCTCTCGTGCCTCGTCTCTTATTCCCCATGAGCCTTTTCGAGGTTATTAAATGAAAAATCTCGAGAAAATTATTTTATCAAATAAAAAAAAAGATGGCCGAGTCTTAGAGAAGAATTGAAACAATTTTTTTGTTTCTTCTTGTTGAGAAAAATAAATCGCGGCGACGCAAGAAACTTGATAGAATTACGAAAACAAAAATTTCGATTTTTTTGCTAATAATTAGCATTCGTAATTTTTGTAAAGTGAATCGGTGTTATCTTTCGAACCGAATGAGATTTTATCAAAATTTATGGTTGCTCGAATTTTGGTTGAAATTTGTTTCATTGAATGTATTTATTGAATGGCTCGGAGACGAAATTTATTTGGTGTAAATCGTTGGTTCTGTTTACATTCTACGCGTTTTCATTCGGTTTGTTTACATTCTCTGTCGTCTCGCTCGAGCATTCGACGCGATCGCTTGCTGCTGTAGGCAGGGGTGACGATAGCTGGCTGATGCCCCGCTCGGGGAAGCGCGATCGTAGAGTGGGGGCTGGCTTCCGCGCTATAGAGAGAGGGGGCGAAAGGCACAGTCAGCTTATCAGGATACGTTCAGTTGGGCGCCGAGTCGCATGGAAAGCTTATTTATGTGTGCGTCCGTTGGCTAGCTCGACGCGTTGCTTTATCGTTCGTCGACGCGCAGCTGCTGCAAAACTGAACGGAGTGTCTAAAGTGAGGAGAATTCTACTTGACCTTGAGTGAATAAAAGAGCGAACTGAATAATCTTCCTCTCGGAATCATTTTCACTAAAGATTTATGTTAATATTGACATTTATTATCGTAACAATTCTTTATTTCGTCTGGAAGAAAATGCGATAAAAAAAACGATTTTAAAAAACAATAGATATTTTTCAACTTTAAAAAAATATATTTCCTGGTAGAGGGAGCAGCGATTTTCCCCCCAAAAAGACGCCAATCCCCTAGCTCACTCTTATGTGTGACTGGTGACTGGATTTTCCCGTAAAATCCAGTCGCAGCGATTCAAATTACCGAATATTCGTGCCGCAAACGTGCTGTTTGCTGCATTTATGAATAAATGACGTTTTAATGCGATTGAATGACATTCCGTTACGAATGCAATCCGTACAATTTGAATGCTTAAAAAAACAGGACGCGAGAGACGAAACTCTATATGAATTGTTTTCGATCGCGAGTGCCTCTGTATCTGGGGCGTGGAACTAAAATAATCCCAGCGTAGCGATGCAGCGAACGTTGCTTTTCCGTGTATTTGAAAATTGCATCTCGGCACGAATTGTTCTCGTTTAATGAGAGCCCCAAGAGACTTTCCTTCTAATTGATCAACCAATGAATTTAATTTCCATAATTAAATTATTCGGATTATAATAAACGATCGCGTCAAAATGTCTCATTTGATTACCGACAGTCGCGAAAATAATAAACGAATGATAATGCAGCAATAAGGAAAATGCAGTCCCCACCCAAGTACTTGACTCGTTTGAGGACGAGTGGAAGAATGTGATTGCCCTAAATCATGAGTGCGAGAGAGCCCACGCAAGAGGCGTGCCCTAAGACTCGTCAATATGTGTTAGTCTCTATGTGTGTGTGACACTTTGTTTCCCATGCAGCATAAATTTCCTGCGCTCGTATAATGGCGACACTTGGTCAAATTGACAATGAGCTTCATTCTGACAAAATCGTAAACAATGCAACGAACCGTTGTTGCCGTGGACCCGTCGAGATCAACTAAGGTAAAAGCCATTCGCCCCATTAATCGAATATCGTAAACTCTTTTTTTCCCTCATTCAGCACGAGTTACAAATCCACTAACTTTCAAAGCTCAATTCTTTTGTCTCTCTGACAGATCATTCTGTATTTACACGCTTCTAAACGTTCGATCGGTCTTACGATTACAAATGCCCCGAATAATGGAACTTTTAAAAAAAATACAAAACTGTCATTTTTCCTTCGTCACGTCGCTACTTTCGAGTAACCTTTAGACAACGTTTACCTTTCAGTTAATTATCGATTTCACACGAATTAAAATGTTTTCCTATAAAACAACGTCGACGATCGAATCATGTATTTGGCTACAAAGCCGTTCGAAAGGTTGGAAAAAAAACGTGATGCTCCTCCTGTCACATGGAAGCAAAATCCTCGTGATTTTCTTTCAGATTCTCATAAAATTCGATGCTTCTTGATAAATAATATCCGTAAATATTTAACGATCAGAATCAAATGGTTTATTTAATGTTATTCTATCAATACGATAAATCAACGATCATGCTGTGCAAAAAATGCATTTCTATTCGATATTCGGCACAGAATTCCGAGTTTTTCAAATATCCATGTGGAGTTGATTGAACGGCGTTAACCGATGGAAATAAATGTTGTTTAGGATCGACAATGAGCGCAGGGAGCGACAGAGAATTATGCAAGAATAGACGGTGAATAAGGATGGGAAAAAACTAGTTTTGACGAATGTTTGGGCTATGCTGGGATAAGCTTGAGGGAAAGAGGACATCGGGTAACAAGATAATATTGAAACGGGCACACGGGAGGCAAGGGAGGAAAGTTCCCTTGAAGTAATGACCGAAACCCGGCATCATCTGCGCTCGGTCTCCGATTTGTACGCGGCGGATGAAATTGAAGTGTTGTTGTTAGAAGAAATAAGGGACTTGGAACCACCGCCGTCGGCGTATTCCAAACCCGAGGACATTCAGGATTTCGAAATCGGTATGATGAATGATCGTGGACTCTCGATTACTGACGACGTTGAAGTTTGCTTCGTTAAAATGCAACGAAAACTGATTTTTTTGTTCAGAGTGCGAGATTTCCAAAAAAAAATTTGTCCAAAATAGTGACGCAGGCTTTTTTGCCGTTCAAAAATTGAATTTACTCGAAAAAATGGAACAAATCGATTAATCATCAAAAAAATGATTAAAAAATAGATTTTTCGGTTTTTTTTTCAACGATGCAAACTTCAGTGTCGTTGATTCCTAAGACACTTTTCGGCAAGTCAAGTTTTCTTAATCTATTGGCTTTCAAAATAGCAGGTAGCAGGACAGGGGGGCGAATCAGCTCTCAATCTTCGGAGCTGGATTCGCCTGGTGTTCATTCGACCGTCCACTCATGGGACTCACACGCCAATTACCACGGTCACTATGGGCACGGTGATCGAAGGCATGGCTCTTCCGCTAATGTACTGCCATGGCCCGGAGGGACTCACCTCGTTCTCTACTGTGATCTCCAGGGTCACCTCAGAACGACTCCAGGATTCGTGAGACTTTTGCTTCTCGTAAGTCCCACCAACTTAACGATCTTGCAGTTTGCGTCGTTGGAGTGCAACGAAATTTTCTTTTTTCTTGATCGATTCTTATTCGATATTTGGTCAGGACATTAAAACGATTTTTCTTGGGGATCCAAACCCAAAATCGGTTCGAAAATTGTCGTGGTTATGGAAATTCAACAAACAATTAATAAAAAAACGTATTTTTTGTTGGACCGGAATGAATTTTTGAGAAAATCTGGAGGAAAAGACTTTTTTGCACTTTTTATGGACAAATTTTGGATTTGAGGACTAAGGAGAGGGGAAGCGGAAGATTTTGGAGCTTGAAACATTGGAATGCAATGAAAAATATATTTTTCGTTAATTATTGTCAAAATAAAGAATGAAAAATGTATTTTTTGTTGTATTGCATATTTTCACAATATATTTATTCGATCGACGCCACATCCCAAAGATTTGAGACTGACCAAGAAACTTTGGCTCACGTTGGGAACGAAAAAATGGTTGATCTTAGTTAGCTGCGGGTCAAATTGACCCAGGAATGAAATACAACGAGAAATATATTTTTTATTCATTTTTTTCATAATTTTTGCACACGTTCAAAGTTTTTTCCTAAATTTAGTTTCCGAATGGCACGAAAAATGATGAAACAACTAAATTTGCTCGGCAGAAATTCCGGTTTCATAATCGCTACCGATTCGTCGATCAATCGTGCCTCGAAATGCTTTGACAATGATGTTTTTCTTGCAGATTACGTCGGTGGCCTGTTTGGCTACTCTTTGCAGTTCAGGCACTGCCAAAGTCAGCTTGTTTATGCTGCCTCTAGTCGGCCGTTTACGGTTCATGATTTTCGTCGCTGTCTTTTGTCTCCTAGTCACAACGCTTCTCCTTTTTCTCGACATTTCACACATTGTGTACATGTTCCCGTTTAACTGGACCAAATTGGTGAGTATCCAGAGCCAGGAGACTCGTTATTCTATCAACTGAGTTGGTGGATTCGATTTTATGGATAAAAATATTGAAAAATTGTACAAAAAACTGATTCTTCCGTCCCAACCGACAATAAAGCTCAAAATTCCGGTTTACGATATTCCAAAAAAATGAAAAAATCGTCAAAATCTTCAAAATTAACGACAAAAATTGAAAAAAAAAAAAATTCTTCGCCAAAAATTGAAAAGTTTGGAGAAAAAATAAAAATTTCGAAAACTTTTCATGGTTTTTCAGAACGTATGGGTGTTCAGTGGCATCGGACTATCGTATGTGACCGGAAGTGTCCTTCTCGTTTTCTCAATATGGGAATATTACGCTAGCGGTTGGGTTCCTCGACGAACTCGTTCGCAGCTGACAGCAGCAGCGGGGCTTGGTCTCTCGTGTGCTTTGCTGGCGTTTCTCCTGACCTGGATCCACGGTCGACACGGTGATGTCTGCAAAGAGGCATCCAGCGACGATCACATACCCAATCAGATTTACAAACCTGTTACCAATTCCTCGTCCTCCGGGGTGAGTCCTTCCTCCTATTTCTATTTATGTTTCTACGATTATTTGCATCTTTCGATTTGAACGAAAAAAGAAAATCAATTATTTTGACAATTAATTGTCAAATAAAATTGAAAAATATAATTTTATGAAAAATTTTCATTCGATAATTGAAATTTTGATAATTAAACATTTTCGACGCAATCGAAAGATGCAAATTTTAACGTTGCGACAGTTGCGTGAGAATCGAGTGATTCGACGTAGGATATTTGCCAAAATGTTGAAAAATACATTATCCTTTTTTTTACCGCCACGAATTGCCTTTTTTTTCAATATTTTAGGTAAAAATTATTTTTACGTAGTCAGAGGATCGGGGATTAGACGAGTAGCGTAGAAAAAACGTTTTTTTTTTCAATTAAAATTTTTTATTTTTTTTTCTTAAGTTTATGTCCGTACGAGGAAGTACAGATCGGTCGTCGATTTTTATCCCGAAAAAGGCATCGAACTACCAACTTTGTTACGAACACGAGCTGATGATAAATTTGACGAAAATTGGTCTTGTTAGAGAACAAAATCGAGTTTGTAGTTTTTTTTTAAAATATTTTTATATTTTTATTGAAAATGAGAAAGAATGGGCTCGAAGAGTTTGTAGTTCGATAGCCGACGAGACACTCGCCATCTCCAAACAGAGCTGCTCCCTTGTTGTAGTCGTAATATTGCCGGAGCGCACATTGGAAACCAAGCATAAAAAGTAAATACCACGTGGCTCGAGGACCATTCGAGAACGACACTCTTTTGAGACACTCGAATATTTCAAGAGGTACGATATTATTCCACAATTTCCAATCAAAGACAATATCGATTTAAACATTCAATCATTTTCATCTATTAATCCACTCGGTTTATACTAATTTTTATAATATTCTCGTACCATCTCTTATCACTACATTTATTATTCGTAACTTGAGCAGTCTAGAGCGTATTTTTTTCTTTCATTTCGATCGAGAAGTCGACGGAAATAAATTTCGAAACAAATCCTCGCTCATTTTCGAATAAAAATCTTCGATACAGACACAAACAATTTTCGCAAGAAATAATTCGCTCGATGCGGAGGCAACAGTTGAGAAGAATCTACAAATTTTTATTGGATGCATTCAAGTCGATGGACTCGGTAGAGTTGGTCAAAAAAAATCTCGCCCTTGCTAATCCGTGAGCTGAAAAAAAACGTTTTCTCAACCGAAAAGTGTCTATTTCGTGGAAAAACTCAAAATCGGGACCAACGACAGGTTTTTTTGGCCAATTTCACGATTCGTATTATTCCCATTCCATCCCGAGGAGGCGCAACGAAGAATACTCGTTTTATTAATTTTTCGTTTGAATTTTCTTAAAAATGAATTTTTTCCAAAAAACAGAATTTCGTTGCATTCCAACGATGCAAATTTCGTCCCGATTCGTGAATCGGTTCGTGGTCCTGTCGCTAATTTTCCTCCAGACTTTGGTTTTCGAGAGAAAAAAAAGATTGGAAATTTGAATGAAAATTTGGGTAAATTTTCGGGTCAGGCGATCAGGATGCTGCGGCCTGAAAACGTGATTCTTCACTATTATTTCCCTCATTTAGTGGCTTCGGTACTTAAATTAGTGAAAAAAAAAGAAATTGGAGGAAGACTGCTGGCGGTGGTTTGAAATGTTGTTTGGAATTACGCAGGTGACGTTGAAAGAGCGAAGTCCAAAGCAGTCTTGGGTGGTGAGGAATCAACAAACGACGAAGCGTATCGGTGGTGGGGGGGATACGAGTAGCGTGTCGCACTTGACAACGGGGAATGGTAAAGCGAATCAGCGTAAAAAAGATCATTGGGCATCGGCGAGGCAGCATTTTTTGTCGCACGAGGACGAGGACGAGGACGAAGATGGAATAGTCAATTCGCCGATGCAAAGGGATGAAAGCAGTGACCTTGAGCACAAACGCGGTGGCCGGCGGAGACGCGAGACTGGCGACAGCTTGAGCGGCGGAAACGGAATAAACAATTCAAAAGCCGGGGCGAGCGGGGAAAATAATAAATTACGTCGAGTGCCCCGAAAATTGCCTCTTCGAACAATCGAAAGGCCCCAACAAAATCGGCCGAACGATTCGGCCAACGACAGACGAAGCAGTGCCTCCAAAAATCCAAACAAAATCGCCCATTTACAATCAACAGCCAACAACGAGCTGCAAATGTATTGGGAAAACGCGGTCAGAAGTGTCAACGCGTCACAAGCTTTGGCACGACGCGATAACCCTAAACCAACTGCCAATGGTTTACCATGGGAACTCGTCGCTCGAGCTACCAACGATATTAACGATTCTACCGATGTTACCATTTTACAAGCTGCTGCTGTTTGGTCCGGACAGTGGCAAGCTCCCGACGACGTCCAACCATGCTCGAGTAAAACCGCCGATCCATATACCTTTGCGTAATCCAAATATCAATGGAATCACTTGTTTTTAAACCAGTCAAGTAAATTATTGATTGATGTAATTTTTATTAATCATCTTTACCCCGACGTCCGCCCTTTTGCCCTCTCATTAATTGGGTTTTTGCTCTGTTTTTCAATTTTTTTCGGCCACGAATTTCATTGCGTTCTGGTACTTCGCTCGTGGCCCCTAAATTCAAATTAAAAAATATCTCGTGAATCGCTCACGTAATTCTGCATCAAAAAAGGAAAAAAATGAGCCCAACTTGGACATTTTTCGTAAAATTTTACCAGAAATATGAATTTTTCAAAATTGGGGTCATTTTGACCCCCAGGTTACTGGAATAGGTAAAAAATAAAAAAAAAAGGTTATCGTTCTAGGGTTAAAATCAACCTATGACGTAAATTTTTAATTCTCTCCACTTGAGATCGCTGAAAAACAAAGTGTGTCTATTTTTGGTAAGAATGTGTAAAAGGTATCGAGTCAAAGCTCCCTTTTGGCTAAGATAAGCTTTTCATCCAAGCATAAAAGCAGCGAATGGCTCTAGTCGTCAGACGAAAGTTTATCTTTCACGTACGAAATTCTAAAAGGTTCTCGCAGTCATTATTTTCTTTTTTCCTCCATATCAAGCGGACGTAAATGTCAGGGGGTTTCGAGACTCGAGGTGTAAAAGGTTGAGCAGTCTACTACTACTGACAGTCGCACGAGCAAACGGATAGCATCGATAGGATGCGCATGCGCCCACTACATCTCACCGGAAGTCTCTCCACCACTATCTACCCTCTCCAATATTTATATTTTCAGCTTTCGTGCGGGAACAATGACGTTATCTCGACATCAGTTGAAAGGATTCAACCACAAACACGCACAACTCCCTATGTTTGTTCTACTCAGAGAGAAAAAACGCTTTTCACGTTATGTAAAAACCTCGTAAACACTTTTAACCTCGTTCCAACTTTTTCATCCAATTATTTTACACAAATGCACCACCTCCTTGAGAATAACCTACACACAATTTTATCCGTTTCGAAAATGACACATTCGTAACCGAATTTTCAATTTTTGCCGAAAATTCAACCGTGAGTGCAATTTTTCAGGCAAAAAGTATTAAAAAAACTCAAGAATTTAACGAATTTTTTATTCAAATCGCATTTTTTCATGCCGGACTATATAACAACAGGTTCCTCGACTTTCTACTCGGAAATATCCGATTCTCAACTTTTCTCAATTGATTAATCGATCGCGTGGATGAAAGTTAGCAAAAAATATGAAAAAAGCTGGCGATCCCACGTTTTTGCCATTGCAAATGTTTCGAAGGTTTGGGGGACTTGCAACCTTTGCAGCTGATGGTTCTCGCTCGTGTGACTGCTCGGTCGGTAAAATCTCACCACAGAGCCACAAGTTGTTTGTGAAAAGAAATGACGAACGTTAAAAATATTCAAGTGGGTCAAACGAATGAGAATAATTCATAAACGTTTATACGCAATCAAACATGCGAATAAAAAGAAAATGGGTCTCAATGTACTTTTTCCGAAATGAAATATCGATCGCGAACGCAGTATCGTGCGTATCACGCAACAAAAGCTAGCAGGATGAGTTAGTTCGTTTACTATAAAAATTCAATAGCCAAAATGGCCGTCAAGTATAAGTCTGAAATCAATCGCTTGGGGGAATTGAGCTTTAAGGATTTTTACATAGGAGACAGAGATTATCTCGGGAAGCCGGCTTGAAAATCGCTCATCACAAATTGGGAAATGGAGAGAAAAATTACTCTTTTTATTTTATCATTTCGAAATTTTCATTTTCCGAGATCGAATCACGCCGAGTGATTTTTTGTCCGGAGCCAAAATTATGCGTGCGGGTTGACGAAAAAATCTAATGCGCTATAAAATTTTGTACAGCTCGGAATTTAAATGGGAAATAAATTTTCACCGCAACTGCTGCCGCTGCTGGAACTTTAATGGCGGGAACTTTTATTGTTGTCGTAAAATAAAACAGATGTCCCTTGTCGATATATAACCTCATCGCGGTTTGAATTTTTGTTGTTTTATATTTTGACGAGGATTTTCGTGTTTTGCCGCACACTGAATTTTCATTAATCTCTCCGCAAGTGGGAAAGCTTAGTAAGGGAAAAAGGTTTGGGCAACTATCGAGCATACTCGTAGGATGTCAGCGTCGTGATAATCGGAGAAAATTTACACTGTAATGAGAGTCGAAGCCGAAGCGAACCGAATGCATGCCTCGGGGAGTCTCGGGCGTACCCGGGCAGAGCCATCAGCCCTTCGGTGGGTGGCGAGTGAGTGTCAGTGTAGCGCCGGCTGTCCATCGCCACGGAGCTCCTGAAAGCAATAGAAACGCGCTCGTGCTATAGTTTTCGGGGTAAACACGCTTCACGACGAGATATAACGGAGCTCGTAAGAAAAATAAATAAAAGAAATAACGTTTCGATAAACATAATAAATAACCGTGATTTCTGCGTTTCGTATTGTTATTTGTTGACACAAGCACGACCGAACGCGTTCGCCCTTTATCAATCAAATCCAATCTTCCGGATACATGTTTTTTTTTTTTTCCAAAGAAACATTCTTTGCCTCCTCTCCCAACGCTTTCTTTCGCTTTTTCCCTTTCAACTCACACGAGAGGCGTTTTCCCCACAAACTCTCTCCAATCTGTACTTTCTAACCTCTGGCTCTCGCAAGTTGGCACTGCACCAGCATAACACTTGTCAGAAACGAAACGAAAAAACCAATAGAAGCATCGCTTATTGGAAAAAGGGGTAAAGATAAAATCAAGCGTACTTGTATCCGCGTAGCTATGGGAAAGTGGGAGAAATGTCGAGGTCGTCTTATCGTCCCTTCACCACTAAGCTATTGATAAATACTTCGCGATTTTATATCGAGCCGGTTTCGCATTATTCAATTGGAACAAAAATACCCACGCGAACCGCGCGACTCGCGTTCGATCTTTGTCATTGAAAAAATACGGGATACCCTTTCTTTCGTGTATTATTTTATTTTCACCGGTCTCTCTCCCTCTCTCTCTCTCTCGCGTCGTGTTGAGAGATCTCGCTCGCCGTGAGACCGAAGAATCACAGTGCGTGGTGTGTGAATATTCCGAATATCCGAATGAGAGCGAACTCTCGGGGTGCGTGCATACACTCGTTTCTTCTTGTTTCGACTTCTCCTACTCTCTGGCTATTTCTATTACAGTCGTGCTCATCCGATAATATGCAACTGACTTTTCCATCTTGAAAAATCCATAAATTCATTCGTGTTAATAACCGCGTTCCCGAGTAATTCACCGTGTCAACCTTCGAGGCATCAATCTGACGATATCGAAGTTTGCATCGTTGAAAAAAATGGAAAAATTTATTTTTCGATCATTAATCGGATAATTAATTTACTTTTTCCAGTTTTTTTTAGAAAATTTAGTTTTTGGATGACAAAAAAAACTGCTCGATCTGAAAAATTTGCTAACACGGTTAGGTTCGTTCCCCTCTGGGTCAATTTGACCCAGACTGTGTTTTGCTCGGATTTAAAAGTTTCTGTTACTCGGTGTGTCAGCAAAGATGATTTACTGGAAAAAAGTTACGAGACTGAAGTTTGCGTCGTTGAAAAAATACGATAAATTTATTTTTCAATAATTATTCTCATAATTAATTTACTTTTGCCATTTTTTCTTGTAAATTCAACTTTTGAATCGCACAAAAGTCTGCTCCAGTATTTTTAACAAATACTTTCCAATAATTTCACACTCTGCTCGAAAAAAAAATCAGTTTTCGTTGCGATTCAACGCGATGCGTTGAATTGCATCAACATTGTTGAATCTGCTGTACAGTCCATGATCGAAGTTAGACAAACATTTGCCATTTTTATTCGAGTTTTTCCATTTTTTTGCGATCCACGTTATTTTTTTCTCGTTTTTTATTGTCGAAGCCACACGTTTCGGACGACGTCAAGATTATTCTTTTTTTTCTTCAATCCGTCGATCGTTCTTTATTCGTAATATTTTAGAAGATCGATCTATGGCTGTCAAAATTTGTGGAAATGTATTTTTTGGCCCAGGGATTCACGCACATTTACGGGACAATCGTAAAAACAGTTCGATTCGATTTTAATAAGCGACTCGTCGCTATTCCAACCTCCAAATTGTTGAATAAAAAAGTCAATCATTTTCCGAGACGATTAATACCGGAAATTATTTTTCTAAGCAGCGGCGTGCTAAATTTTCGGAAAGTATTCGTCAAAAATCGCGGGACAGACTTTTATGCCATTCAAAATGTGAATTTACTAAAAAAAAATGGACAAAGTGAATTAATTATCGAAATAATGATTGAAAAATAATTTTTTCATTTTTTTCCAACGATGCAAACTTCAGTGTCGTTTTAATTCTGGAACCTGATGATTTTCCAAGTGTATGCTGTCACAACTTCAGCGAAACTTTGTTCGATCCTCGAAATCGACTCAAATTCGTGTTTCAATAAATTTCGTGCGGTAAAAGTTTTTATTACGAAAAGAAAATTGAAAATTAAATAAAAGGGCGGTGATTTTTTCAAAATTTGCTAAAAACTCGTGCGTGTCATGGAATTTTGAGTTTTTTTTTCTGCAGTGCTCAAAAATAGTGGATTCACAGTCTAGTTTCTGAAAGTGCAAATAGTTTTCATAACGCGCTTGGAACTATTTTGGTTTGGTTGCGAAAACAGGTGAAGAAATGATTCGGCGAGCATGTGTTTCCATGAGGGAAAAAATGATCTTTGTTTCTCAGCTCAGTGTAAATATTCAGACGCGCATATAAATTTATGACTTGTTACTGGCGATTCAGTCATTCGGAGAATGTTAAAATCCTGGCATTTTCGAGATATATTTTACGCCGCGTGCGTTAGGGCCAGCGAACGATTAAACACTGAGGAATGCGTGATCACATTTTCATCTTTTTCGCGTACATCGAGACACACTCAGCTTTACGATTTTACGATTGCCGCCGTATAAGGACAAAGTTGTACAACGAAAAATATGTTTTTCTATTTATTTTTTGCCAAATTTTAAAAACCATGACCATTTCCGTACCAATTTTTTCTTTGGACCCTCAATAAAAAATAAATCCATCTCATGCGATCCAAAAACCAAAATCGACACGAAAAATGGCCATAATTTCCAAAATTCAATAAACAATTAATGGAAATAACATTTTTCGTTAAATCTCAACGTTGCAAACTTCAGCATCATCGAAATTCAGTGAATATTTTCATTGCAATTTCTAATTGCCCCCGATTTATATGACGTTGGGGTTTGCATCGTTAAAATTCATCGAGATTCTTTTTTTCTCGTGCAGAGTTGATTATTCAAATACAGAATATAATCACGATGGTAAACGATCGATTTTTTCGAGCCAAAAACGTGCATCGGCTCGAAAAATTTGAACAATTTCAAAAATTAAACAATTCCTTCATAAAAATAAATGTTTTTCGTTGCGTTTCGACGTCACGACCTCGATTTTTTTTTCATTCTTTTTCAATCTCAAGAAAAATAAAGTTAAACGCATTTTCATGGCGTCTACCGAGTCCGGAATCGTCCAAATTGCATAAAAAATGAATTCACTTAATTTGCTAGGGAATAATGAAGCGTTTACGAGTTTCGGGGATGAGCATGAATTTTTGATGCTTCGAACGTGATTGCGTCAACGACTCATGCCAGGTACATTTACCTTTGTCTGCTTTACCGACCGCGTATCGATCGGAGCGACTTCGCGGGAGGAATCTCGACTCCGTAGACGACAGAATTCATTTCGACCTTATTTTCGGCACTCAATTTGCTTTTATTGACATTTTATCAATTTTCGGCTCTCTGAACTTGAACCAACAAGCTGTGACGTCATTTATTTATATTTGAGTAGTCCTAAACTACTAGCAAGTTTTCCCATCGCATTAGAATCAAGGGCAGTCATCCTTTTTTTATTTCCGACTGACAAAACTTCGGAAAATCACGACCAACTATTTCCACGAAGTTTAATCGATTTCGCTGGCTCTAAAAAATGTTTCCCTCGTTCAAGGAGACTCGATCGATCGTGCGATTAATCGAGAGACCTTTATTGATGAAAAATATTTCGAAATTGAGATAAATCATCGAAAAATGGGAAAAAATATTTGCCCTCGTCGTTAATGACTCGAAATCTTCGATTTTCGACCCAGACGTTGATCGTACACGATGGGAACGTACGACGCGAGTGAACACGATAGAAAAGGCTGCTCGAAACAGTGCGATGTATTTGGACGGTACGAGAAAGCCGCGTGAAGGTCAAAAATACTTGGGATCGTTTATCTTCGCGGACATTTCCGCTCGAGAGCAATAAGGGATACAGATTTATTGTATAAAATGTAAAATTCATATCGTCGTCCCAGTGCTCGGAACTCCCCCGTGTGTCGTCCCGCGCACCAAGGTCATCCTCGCCTGCTAAACACGTGAGTTTATTCCTCTTTGACCAACTGAATGCTCGCTATACCAATTTAATTTTATTCCAGCTTATTTAATAGTTTTAATTGCATTCTAAGTTAGTCTAGATCCAATCTCAATTAAATTACTTTTTATTCATTTTAAATGAGCCTGAAGTTTGCATCGACGCAATGCCACGAAATTAAAAAAGAAAATGAAAAATGATTCGTCGCTTTTTTTCGATTCTTTGTTTCTTAATCTGCTTCTTGCCTTTCTCGGGCCTCATGGATGGATTCGGGAAATAATAAAGAAACGAATCATTCATGGTTTTATTTTGTGAATTTTAATTTTTTCAAAATTTTTTATTCTTTTATTTTTTTAATTTTTTTTTTATTCATTATTTTATTTTTTAATTTTCTTTATTTTAATCGATGCAAACTTCGGGCTCATCATTTTAATTATGTCGGAGAGGAAGTTTCTTTTACTTCGAAATAGAATAGGACTCGACCTTGACTCGAACCTCGACTATTGAAATAGAATAGGACTCGAACCCAAACAAAAACCAAACGTCGTGGCACGCGAAAAAGTGCAATGGAAACGCAAAGTTCAAAAAATTTGATAAATAAAAGATAAAAATTTCAAATTTCCCAAAATTCTCGTTCCAACTTTTTTATTTTGTTTTCCAATAAACTTTCAATTGTATATGGTTATAAAATATTGAGACCGTACCGTAGTACTGTTGACGATAGAAAAGTTGTACAGTCCGGAGAGGCTGGTCGTACGTTTGAATCGCGAAAAACAAAAAAATTCTGCATCAAGAGATTCGTTGACTGGTAAAATGGTAAAAATCAATTTCTTGGTTTTTTAAAGTCGGAAATTCGAGCTGACGCTCGGTGCCCAATGCATTGCGTCAAAATAAAAAATAAAAATTGCATTAAAATTAAAAAATTGAATAAAATGAAGAAAAAAATTTAAAAATTAAATAAAAGTAAAAAAATTGAAATAAAAATTATCAAGCATACGGCCATCTCCCCAGGATTGACCCAATGAAACGACCTTGAAGTTTGCATCGCTTTGCATCGCCTTTTTTTTAATTTTCAAATTTTAAATAAAAAAAAATGTTGGAAAAATGATTAAAAAAAAAAATGTCGATGCATTTAAACGTTGCGAACCTCAAGGTCATTCGTACTGTCCCTCAATAGCGTAATTCGTGTGAATAAGGTCGAACTTTTGAACCCAATAGTGCGAATCACTTTGAGAAGACAAATCCATAGATAAATCGTTGTATTTAGGAGAAAAGATCGAGATCGAGATGTTGCATCGATTTACCATCGAATTTCGTCCCAGAAGATATTTATTTGAGAAAAAAAAATTAGTGCTCCGGTATTTCGATGATTTTTGACGAGCCCGCGCCGTTCAGTTTCGTCGTGAGCCACCGAGCCACCAGAAGACGATATTGCGATCGACGTACTCGCGATCTATTGATTGGAGGGCCGGCTGGACGAAGGCGAGAGGGAATACTAATTATTGTAACGGAAGAAGATTGAAAGATTCTGAAAATACATCGAGACAGAGAGGGAGAGGGAGAGACTCGAGATTGATAAAAAAAAAAAGTTAGTAACCAGTTTGAAAATATTGCTCGTTGATTACAGATCGAGATTGGCCTGCAAAATCGGTAGCCGAGAACGCCGTTTAACGGGGCGAGACAAGTCGATGAAACGAATTTTTCAAAAGCTCGAAAAAATCAAATAATCGAAGCAATAAATAACTCACACGCACACACACACACACACACACACACACACACACACACACACACACACACACACGCACGCACGCACACACACACACTTATAGGAAATGAAAAATTAATCCGAGCGTGGATAATCGATGAAAAATACAAAATTATGACGCAACACATATTTTTACCTCATTGAAAAAATTGAGCTAAGGGAATTCCAAAAATGCGCCCATGTCGATCGAAATATTGACGAAAATACCAAAGAACATGATGCTCAGGCATTTTGAGGAATATTAATAGACCAGCCAGGGCTACACGAAGATTTTCCAATATGGCCACCCCTCCGGACTCACCTGGCCCCGAAGATGCCCTCTTCGACTTTGAGAGCACTCGGACTAGACAACAAATGACCAGGCCAGTTGCCATCGAAGAACTTTTACGACAAACCAAATTTTCCAGACAAGAAATTCGCGTCATGTATCGCGGATTCAAACAGGTATGTCTCAACCCCTTAATAACACATTTTTATTTACTCTTTATACCTCTCCACCAACTGTCAATGGTAATTATGTCTTCGGGAACGATCAGCTCTCAAATTTCATCGATTTCTCATCGAGAATGTCAATATTTTATTAATTCTTGTTTATCCATAGTCCAGTGAGTTTTAGAGCGCCTAGTATTTTATAGAACCAACGAATGACGTTGAAGTTTGCATCGTTGGAATTCAACGAAATTCATTTTTTTCATTGCCCGAGCTCATTATTTCGATTAAAGAATTTAATTTCATTAAAACACTAACAAATCTGTATTTTTTTCTTCGTGGTGAGGAGAGCTCGTAATTATTTTCTAATTTTCGATCTGGAAAATAAAACCCATCATCCTTATCGGATCCAAAAACAAAATCGACAAGAAAAATTGCCATGATTTCCAAAATTCAATAAACAATTAATGGAAATAACATTTTTCGTTAAATCTCAACGTTGCAAACTTCAGCATCATCGAAATTCAGTTAAAATTTTCATTGCAATTTCTAATTGCTCCCGATTTATATGACGTTGGAGTTTGCATCGTTAAAATTCAACGAAATCCTTTTCTTCACGTGCAAAGTTGTTTGATCAAATACAGAATATAATTACGATGGTGAACAATCGATTTTTTCGAGCCAAAAACGTGCATCGGCTCGAAATATTTGAATCATTTCAAAAATTAAACAAATCATCAATAAAAATCAATATTTTTCGTTGCATTCAAACGTTTGCATCGTTAAACGAAAAATCACTCTTTTTTTATTGATCATTTATTCGTTGCAATTTATTTCAATTTATTTAATTAATTAATACATTTTAAAATTTTATCACCGAACTAATAAAAAATTATAACTTTTCGTTGCTTTTATACGATGACAACTTCAACGTCCTATAGACTAACCAGTTATGCACTTTTAATCGACTTGCATTGTTATTCCATTGAATTTTGATCGATGATTTAGGTAAAAATATTAATTAGCCACTTTTAGCTTTATTTATAATTAAATAAATTAGGTCTATTAAATTGTTCGTAAAATTTTGTGTAATTGGAGGCTCCGAGCAACGAATCTTGTTTCTTCAACGATCTATCAATTCAATTTTGTGTTTGGCTAATTGGAGGGCCTTAACGTGTATCGTAACACCAATTAACCCTCTCGAGGGGCAAACCCAGAGAGAGAAGCTCGTTCCGAGGACGAATGTGGCGTTACTAATTATTCAGGAAATAAACATCGCGCACTAGAGCTCTATGATTATCCAGATTTATAAACGCTTCAGCTTTATCTATTATTTCATCATTTCCCTAAAGGAAAAAAACGAATTTCTCATCTCCGATCGATTGGTAATGAAAATGCAGGAAAAGTAAATGAGTCCGAAGTTTGCAACGTTGAAATTCATTAATTATTAATTATCCATTAATTATTCAATTCCTCCATCAATTATTTATTGAATTTTGACAATTACAGTTTTTTTGTGTTGATTCAGTTTTTGGCTCGCGATAAAGAATCGTTTTATTGTCCAGACTAATTATTGGAAAATAATGACGCGCCCTGCTCCGAAAAAAAAATACAATTTCGTTGCTCCGAGCGTCCAATTTTCAATTTTATTCTCGTTTAAAATTATTTCAATGCCCAAGACGATTTATTATCTCAAGTTTCTTGAAAATTGAGTTTACCTTGATTTTTAACGCTTTTCAGGAGTGCCCTGAAGGTGTCGTGCATGAAGATTCGTTTAAGGATATTTATGCGAAATTCTTCCCTCACGGAAGTAAGTTATTATTTGTTTATTTAGTAACAATAGTCTCCAGCCTCATGTTGCTCTCAATTATAAAATAAATGTTTATCCTTGTGATAAATAATTGCAGACTCAAGCTACTACGCTCACCACGTGTTCAAGGCTTTCGATGTTAACTGCAAGGGAGCTATCAGCTTTAGGGTAATTATCGAACACTCTTTTTGTTTTTCGAACCCACCGATCCACGCGGGGTGGCTAATCGCTTTTGGCTCTAGAACTTGGTAACTCAGGGTCAAGAATAATCCCGAGGAAATTGAAATTTCCTGTCCTTTTTTTTCGTTTTCTCGTTTTTTATCGTTTTACCGATTTTTTTGCATTGAAAAACGAAAAGAATGAGCCCAAGTCGAAGCTTTTTCGTCAAATTTTACCGGAGATATGAATTTTCCAATATTGGGGTCATTCTGACCCCAGAAATAGGTGGACAAAAATTAATGAGGTTACCGTTCTAGGGTAGAATTGCGATTATCACTTTTTAGCAACGTCTACTCAATTTCTGATAAGCTCTCTTCACACACGATATTAACATCCGTTTGGCAAGTGTGACGTGTTCGCTCGCTTGCTTTTTATCTCCCAATTTTCCTTTCGCAATTCTTGCTTGCTCTATATTTTTTTTTTTTATCCTTCTTCACATACACGAAGCTTTCCACCAGGTTTATGCTTAAATGTTCGTTCAGTATTTCACAAATGGCGATAGAATTTCGTGGGACAATCGTTATTCTGAGTTGGCAAAAGTTTAATCGAGAAAAATGCTTTTTTACAGCTTTTCTGTGCGAAAAGAAAATCGACGATAGTTTTTTTTTTTTGCTGCGTTCAGGTCGTCGAGTTTTTTCTCTTTGCTTAATGAACCTTGAAGGGCTTTGAAATTTATGACAAATTTACAGCGAATATTGATTTTGAGTTTAAAGAGAATTTTGCTTTTTAATTAATTCATTTTTTTCTTTTGAATTTTGGTCTTCGTGGAGTTGGATTTTGTCAAATATTCGGTTGGGTATTAGTTTTGGTTGACGGTAGCACGAGGTATTCCAGCCCGGATGGTGAAGGGCTGTCAACTTAGTTTCAAGGTCGAATTCCGAGTAGAAAGAGGGAACATCGTTTTCTCAATGAATGAACGCAGACTCGGAAAACGGTCAGAGATAACGAAAAAATGTATGGAACCTTTTTCGTAGAGCATGAAATTTCCCACAGAAAAGTTTCTGACAGCTTTTTCATATATTCAGTGGTTTAGGCCTGAAAGAGACCTCTTGGCTCGAACAAAACTGTCGACAACCAGGTCATGATTCGAGCGCTCCTCACGGCTTAAGTACCGGAGACAGCACACACTATGCCATGACCTTTTTTGTAGGAAATTTAATGCTCTACAATTTTGGTCCTATACATTTTTTCTCTATCTCCAAGCGTTTTGACAGAATTTACGCTCGCAGACTTTAATGAGAATCTGACGAGAATTCGATCGCAAAAAATCAGCTTTCTGGCTCCTCGAATGATTCTCATAAATGATACTGCACAGGCTCGTTCCTCGTCGATATTCCTTGTTCTCCCGTCGCCTCATGAATCGAAATGACAAACTTATCATTAGTTGCCTCGTTCCCAACGTTTTTCCTCGCGTCAGACTCTGTAAAGTATTTTCTTTCTAGGATCTTCTCGTAACCCTTTCGACACTGCTCAGAGGTAGCATTTACGAAAAGTTACGATGGACCTTTAAACTTTACGACATCAACGGTGACGGGTGCATATCGAGAGGAGAGCTCGGCGAAATTGTAACAGCTGTACACGAACTCATGGGCCGGAAACATCTTTTTGAAGAAGAAAGAAAGGCCCGAGAACAACTCGACAGAGTTTTTGAAAAACTCGATCTCAATCACGATGGCGTCATCACCATAGAAGAATTCATTGAAAGTTGCCTTAAAGTGAGTTTTACCTTTTATAACCTCAATAATCCACACTGGGTCAATATGACCCAGGGCATTATTTTAGCGCCCCTTGGCTAGCAAACTCGGTTAGTTTCTTTCGAACAAATCTCACAAGAAAACGTTCAGTGTCCACCAAAAAAATCGATTTTTTTTTCTCGAAAATCTTTAACATTTATCGACCGAGTATTTCGCTTGAAAAATCATCTTTATACATACTTGATATATTCCACACCCGCGTCTGGAGTGAGGAAAAAAAAAAAAAATAAATTTTTTTTTTTTTAAATAATGAAAAAAATGAAAATGAAAATAAAAATAACGATTGAAATTAAATTTTTTATTTTTTTTTCCAACCATTCAAATTTCAGTCATCTTTAATGACACACCGAGTTAAAGAAATTTCTTAATTCGAGCAAAACACAGTCTGGGTCAGATTGACCCAGAGTGGCAACGAATCTAATCCGTTTTACGAGACTTTTTTTTTCATCCTTCGTAACGCGTGTCGTCATATTGATTTGTAAAAGTTTGTTATGCGAAGGGTGAACTATTATTTTGACCTACTTGACGATACGAGAAACTAAGCTCATAACAATCGCAAAGTTTTCGCCGTACAAAAGTCAAATGTAATCGGAATTCGATGCAGCTCAAGTTCACAAACTTTTCGAGCTCTGTTCGAGCTCCAACAGCGATTTTTTTTATAGATCTCCGGCTCCCTATCGTTTCGTAAGTTGCCAATTATTTACAAACGAGTCCAACTTTTTTTTTCAAATCGCCTTTTTATCGTACATTTATTTTTACGAGTATGAAGATCGGTCTTTATGACAGGATACAGAACAGGAAAACTCCGATCGAGAATAAAACAATTGATGAAAAAACTTCAATGTCTTTCCCGAGTTCATGGTAAATCCTTGCTCTATGAAAATAGAAAAGTTTGTACGGATTTCTGTCCGGCTATGATCAAACAATTGCCACGTCGCGAACTTTCGCCCTGCTTAGTTTTTGTTCAATTGGGAAATTCTCTCCTCGAGATTTCATTGCGGAATAATTTAATTAACCCTAGAACAGTGACCCGGGGTCAAAAACTATCCCAGCCAAAAATCCCCCGCCCTTCTCCCTTCGTTCTCTCGTTTTTAATCGTTTTACCCCATTTTTCACGGATTTTTCAAATCCAAGTAAAATTACCCCAGCCTCGCGTAATCCTGCATTAAAAAACGAAAAGAATGAGCCCTAGTTGAATTCTTTTCGTTAAAATTTACCGGAGATATGATTTTTTCAAAATTGGGGTCATTTTGACCCCCCGAGGAATGGGTAACAAAAAAATAAGGTCACCGTTCCAAGGTCAAATTGATCTAATTCATGAAACGAAAAAAACGTTCAATCAGACATGAATTAATATTTTCGTTCTCTTGAATTTTCTTCTACTCCTCCAAACGACATCGAATCCTCGAATAATTTAGCTCAGACTGAGATTATCGAGAAGAAGCAAAAAAAAATGAAGTATCGACTGAGGCTCAGAGTTAGTTTTGTTTGCCTCATTCTCATGAAGAGTGGCTCGCGTTTCGTAAGAGTCGCACGAGAGCTACGCGATTATACACACATACTATAGCCCACAGGAAGTGGAAAGGTTTTGTTTCACTATTGAATTTCGCCTTCGAGCATGAAATGTACGTGCTTGACTGGGTGCTCGTACGTTCAGAGTTTAAGAAATTGATAGGATCCACGACATTGTAAATAAGTGTCCTCGTGAAATACGATATTCAAATTTAGCCTCGTCAGACACCGCGAGAGGCCAAAGTGTGTGTACCAGTCCCGGTTGTTTCAATTGCTCGTGGAATACTGCGAAACATGTTGAAGTTTGCATCCTCGCAATCCAACGAAAACTCATTATTTTTCTCACTAGAGCACTACATTTTTATACAATATTTCTTCAACGATAATGAGAGAGTCTTGTTTGCCTCTGTCAACTCGATTCACTAGGAAAATTCCAACGAGTTCATTAATTATCAAAATAATTAATGAACAAAAATATTTTTCCATGGATTTCAACGAGGTAAACGATTTCTATCAATCCCACAGGCTCTTCATTGCTAGCCTCTTCGTAAATCCTCAAATTTTTAATTAACAACAAAAATTTATTGTCGGGACAGGAATTTTCAAAAAATTTGAACATTTTTATGCAATTTATTGGACGCCCGAAGCAACTTAGTTTTTTTTCGTCGCATAGAATTAGCCGGTGCTGCAATTTCGTTGGAATTAAATTCGTGGCTAGAAACTTATGGATCTACGCCCTTAAGGAGGCTACACATACGAAAATTAGATAAGAATTTAATAAAATTTGGTGAGAATATTATTTAGCATCAAATACCATGACACAAATTTTTTTTCCATTTTTCGTCTACATAGTTTTCGAATAATTTGAGTTTTTAATATGCAAAATGTATATCTATATATATCTGAACCCTATATGCATGTAAACTCTAGTGTCTGATTGCTCGAAAACTATGTAGAAGAAAAATATTTAAAAAATCCTGTATATTCATATTTAATGCTAAAGAGTATACTCACGAAATTTCACGACAATTTGGGTCTTAGGGATTTGAATAATTGGGCTTTAATCTTGGGAGGAGAAATTTTGATTTTTTTTATCATCAGAATCGGCGATATTTCGTTTTAATGATTTTGTCGTTGCCACTAACACGTGTAAGCCTTTAATGCGCTGGAATGCACCATCGAAAATGGCAAAGTTGTGTTGGCTCAAGTTTGGGGAGTAAGAGATATGAATTTATCTCGTGATACGTTTTACAATCCTCGGGGGATCACGTGCTTATCGAACAATTGCCAAGGGGAAAGAACACGTGGCTATCGGTTGGTTTAATCCGAGTATCGGAGTGTAGAGCGTGTGTCGACTGCACAAAACACAGTTTGGTCAAGGTCCGGAGGGCGAAAAGGTAAAGTTGATCGATCGAGGTTTCTCTTTGTTTACAAACTTTTCTCTATCGATCGGTTTATTTTCATTGAGCAGGGACAACGTGAAAAAATATGCCATTGATTATAGTCTCAATCCACCTGGAATTATTATTTCCGGCGATTACTCGACGCTGTATTAACGCACTGGGTCAATTTGACCCGAAATTAATTTTCCCCGATTACCGCAATAAGCTCAAAAATATTTTTTACCACCATCAACATTTTCCCATAGAGAACGTCGTTTATTTTTCAATTAAAAAATCAAGCAAGTTTGGAGGAAAAAAAAATTAATTTTAATCGAAATTTTAATTTTTGAGAAATAAAATTTTTCCCTATTTATTTTCCAAGGCTGAATGTGATATTTTGAAAAATTTTATTATCCACACGTGTCGAGGGAAACTCGAAGCGTGATCCGGATTTTTCTCAATGATCCCCAGGGTCAAATTGACCCAGTGTATCACTCAGAGGTTTTTTATGCCCCTCCCCTCGCACGCGACAAGTCTCGTGCACGTTGTCAGCTGCCCAAAAACTTTTTTTCTCCATCAAAATGAGTCAAACAAAAAAAATTGTTTTAGTGATAAAAAGTTGGAGTTTTAGAGCGTTTGGGCGGATACCGGAGTGAGTGAACGAGCCACCGATCCCCCGGAAAGTAAATTACATGTTTAACCGTTCGTTACTCTGAATGGAGTCGCTCCAATGACGAGCGAACTCCCCCTGCAGCGGCATTGGAAGCAATATGTTTATAAGGTCGATTACAATCTCCCCTCGTCGTTTGCCGCCATGAAAATCGTTGATCATTGTTCCATTACTTGTGACAATTGCCGCAGGAATTTCTATGGAAAAAAAAACTGGCAAACGGCGTTTAAAAATTTTCCACTTTGCTTGACTGTCCTTCAGCTTTTTTGCTTTGATTATAATTTTTTGGTCTCAACGGGCTCCCAATTGAGTGCACGAAGAAATTAGCCGGAGTGGTCTTTATCCTGCTTCCTCTTGGAAATAGCCGGAAGGCCTACTCTCGCTCACTCTCTCTTGTTTGAGAAATAAGAGACTGTCGAGACACTGGAGATTGAAACGAGGCTGTTAAATAACAGTGGCGAGATGGTTCGCTTGCGCGAAAACCTTCTCGACGGCGCTACCCTCTCACGGATGGCGCGTGAAATTTACGCTTCGCTGATGGCAAACCCCCGTAACGGGCTTGTTAGACGCACAGCTCACAAGCAACACTGACGGCTTGCCAAGTCCCAGGCGCTCTGTCAGGGGTTGTCCACCGCGAGGCGTAGCTTTACACCTCGGCCTGGGCACCGATCGAAAGGGAAATGTAACGTAAAGCGATCTCAGACTGCAAAACGTATTTTCCTATTTTTTAACGGAGCCAGGCTATTTCTTGTTGTAACGTGTTAACGGTTAGAGATAGAGATAAAATGTATGGGAACAATTTTGTAGAGCATGAAATTTTGCATAAAAAAGTTCCTCGAGGTATTTTTCCATCTCTAACGGTTTAGTCGTAAAAGTCGATCGAATGCAGAATCAGGGAATCCATTCCTTTTGAGCTGCTCTCACGGTCAAAGTATCAGAGATACAAGACCAGAGTTAAGGACCTTTTTTTTAGATCGTTTTATGCTCTACAAAAATGGTCCTATACACTTCAGCTCTATATCCCACCGTTTTGACGCCTCAGACCATGAAAGGGCGCGGCTTCGTTAAATCTAATAATCGATCTTAATGAAACAGTTGAAAAGAGAATGAAAAAGATACAGCAAAAAAAAAATGAGCTGCAGTCTCTTTTCCAATCGAAATTCGGTCCTGGAATGATTTTCTTCCGGCCAACCCTTCGCGTACAGGACACCCTGTAGAATTGTCGCTTTTGTAAAATCGTAAATGAAGACGCGTTTCTAGTACATTACCTTGTCGCGCTTGATCGTATCCGTGAGCGTCTTTATGGATTTTTTTTTCCACCTTCTACACGCGAAGCCACAACGAGTTATACTTTTTAAACTTGTTTCGACTTTCTCGAGCACTTAGACTCTGTTTATCTTCTGCTTCACGAAATTTATCCAAAGAATTGCATTCCCCGATCCCTGATGCGCGGCGTTAACTTTTCGCATAAAATTCTCAACTATATACACGACATTTTTTGATGCACTGACAAGACTTTCATTCCAGCCTCGGAGAATTCTTCGTTCTCCCAAATTCATTGATAGAAATACATAAAATAAATAAAAATAGAATAAATGAATGAAATAAATAAGTAAAATGAATAAATAAAATGAATAAATAAAATAAATAAATAAATAAAAATAATAATAAATGAATAAATAGATGAATAATAATGGAAAAAAATAATGAAAACAAAAAAAAAAAGAATTTCTTTGCATTTCAACGATGCGAATTTGAAAGTCGGAGAAGAAAGTGTGTGGGTTTGTAAAAAATGTATAATTTGTACTTACAGGATGAAGTTATTACACGATCGTTGATGATGTTCGACTGCGAACTCTGATCTCCGTCAAATAGAATCCCATCATGGATAGTTTCTACGAGGATGCCGAAAAGCATCGTTCATTCGGTACAATCACCGCGGTGCTTCGCTTCCGGCGCAACATTTTCAAATTCACCGAAATTTCCACCAGCAGCAAAGCGACAAGAGCCCGTTATTAGCTTCTGCCTGTTTCATCCGGACCAGCTCAGCATGGACGCGCCTTTCACAGCCGGAAAATATATTTATTATTCTTCTCTATTTATTGGTGGGACCAGACGAAAAATTTGCTTTTGGTCAAGTTCGTAAAATCATTAACAACAACCACAACAACAAAAAAGATAAAAAATCCTGCCACAGTTTGTGTCGATCGTTGCTGCTGAGTTAGAAATCGATCGATTTCTCATTAGGAACTAAAATCCACTTCTAAAATGATGTCGAGAAAAAATGAAAAAACATAAAACACTCGATACAAAAATGAATATTAGCAAAAAATGGAAAACACACAAAAAATACCGCTGTTATTTCCGTTTTCGATACTTACTGCCTTCTCGAGAGAAGTTTTACATTTGCCATGAATTGTAATTAAAATTCTATGAATTGAAGATACGAAAATAATATACGAAACGTCGATAAAAAAAAAAAAAAAACACAACACGCTAATATAAAATTGGATAATCATCTGCCACTAGTTACCTAGGAACCTCACAATTTCACTCATCAAAGAGTCTCCACAAAATCAATGAATTAAGGAGGATGGCTACACACGACAATATGATAAGAATTTTATAAAATTTGGTGATAATATTCTTTAGCATCAAATTCGATGAAACAAATTTTTTTTCTATTTTTTGTCTGCATAGTTTTCGAATAATTCGAGTTTACAATATGCGAAAGATATATCTATATATATCTGAATCCTATGCTTATGCATGTAAACTCTAATGTTCAATTACTCGAAAACTATGTAGGAGAAAAATCTTGAAAAAATTGTATATTCATATTTAATGGTAAAGAGTATGCTCACGAAATTTCATCAAATTCTAATAATTGCGAATTTTTCTATGCTTTTAACATGGCAACATTGTTGTGTGTGGCCAGGCTCTCTAAGTGGAAAAAGGAATGGAAATTGAGCAGAAAAAAATGTGAAGGAATGAAGAAAAGCGTGAGAATCGCATGGTCCAGGAAATACTAAGATCTAGGCTAGCGTAGCCGGAAGGAAGCAACCACATAGATCGTAGAACGAAGGTGATTCGAGTTAAATGTGTGTGAATATATTGTTAGAAAAATGGCATTGTTTTTAATGAGCTAAACGATAAGATAAATAATAAAAATCGAGGCGAGTTGTAGGGAAGACAAACAGGATGTTTCTCTGTTGAAGGAGAGAGAGAGAGAGAGAGAGGCGCGCTCGAGAAGAGCGCGAGAGAGGAAGAAGAAGATAAATATTCGATAAGTCGATTTGGTACGGGGGAAAAATTGGGCAAGCCGAGCCAAGAACGAGGGAGAAAACACTGTCTCGATTCTGCATTGACCTCGTTTATCCAATGAGTCACATACACCAAGACAGTATTTTCCATTTAACAAAAAATACCTGTCAAAATATCGCATTTAGGATAAACGTGTTTACAAGTTTATAGATTTATCGACTCATCTAGAACAAACAATATTAATCAAATAAATTCATCATCTGTTCATTGAATAACTGTTTAATAAAGCCATTTATAGCAACAGATTTTCGAGAGTATAAAAATACGTTATGACGCTCAAGCTTTCAGCGTTGGAATGCAACGAATTTTCTTTTTATCCACAATTTTTATTTATTTTTCTCAAATCATGAAAAATTTTCTCGAGTCCGTCGAACTTTTCGGTTTCCAAAAACCGATCGTCCCTCTTCTCGTCATTTACACACTCTGCACCTTGATAATTAGAGCTTAGCCAAAGGAACAATAGGATTTTGTTGCATTCCGACGATGCAACTTCGTCGACACGTCGTAAACAGTGTACATGGTTATAGAAAAGAATTTACGATTTTTCGTCGTGCCAGTCTCCGGGTTGTTTTTTATTTACACGGGACCAGCTTGACAAAAAGTTATCTACTGTGCGAGATAAAAGTGTGAGGATGTAATGGGATTAAAGGAAACGCTAAGCAGCGATTGGAGAATTAAATGATTCTGCAAGATTTTGTAGATTTTCGTTGAGAAAAATGGAACGAAAAAAATGAGAAATAAAAAATAATTGGGTTTTGTTCGCGGATGATCAATGTCGTTGAAAAAACGAAGCGCATGATAATGATTGGGGCAACTGCGTAACCTTTCTGTACGAAAGAATCCCTTGTTATTTATATTCATAACGATATCGATTGATTATTATTTACACGCTCTTCGAATAAATCCTCAGAGGTGTATCGAAAAATCTAGACTACGAGAATATTAGTAAGTACTGATGACTAGCGAAAATTCTCTAGAACATTTATAAGCTCGATATCAATGGCGACCTGCATTTGTATTTTTATTTTAGTCTCCATTATGTCGCCAATGAGAGGAGAGCTAAGAAATTCAGTGCTCGCTAGTCCAAGCAGATGGGAATTTCATTTTCTGCTTTGAAAATATTCCATTCTTTTCGAAATCATTAAAGAACAAGTGACAAAGTTTATTCATTCACATCTTTATTCACTTGACCCTAGAACGGTAAGCTTTTTTTTTACCCCGGGGTCAAAATGACCCCAAGTTTGAAAAATTCATATCTCCGGTAAAATTTGACGAAAAGACTTCGACTTGAGCTCATTCTTTTTGTTTTTTGATGCAGGATCACGCGAGCCCGGAGCAATTTTGCTCAAAGTCAAAAAATTGGTGACAAAATCGGTAAAACGATAAAAAAGGAGAGAACGAAGGGAGAGAGGGTGCGAGATTTTTGCCTGGGGTAGTTTTCAACCCCAGGTCACCGTTCCAGGCTTAACTAAACTTTTACGTACATCCAAGACTTTTGAATGACTTTTTTTATTAATAATTATTGTTCGTGGCTGACGTCTCACTTATTTATTCACGTAATTCATTAAATTCCTTCGTCGGTCGCTCCGCAATTGAAATTGTGTTGTGGTGTGGCAGCTTGAAAGGAAAAAAATCGTTAAAAATTGTGTTGAGCGTTCCGATTACATTTTCTCGTTCGTTTTTTTGTTTGTTCTCGCTATTTTGTTTTTTTTTTTTTTTTTTCCTTTGAAATGATTTGTGCCTGTGGCTTTTTGTCAAGCATGCGTGATTATGGCATCGCGGGAGCATGCGCCAAATGGTTTATTCAACGCTGACACATATCGCATAGAAAGACGTGTATGGGGTTGAGAAGCTTTGTCGATTGTCGAGAAAATACCGAGGCTTTTTGTGGATGCAGTCAATATATAGGGGAGCGAAGACCAAAAGCGCAGGCGTTGGCAACGTCATCGTTCATGTACGCGCGCGACGACTCCCTTTATCGTCGCCATGTTTGTCCCACATCGCCCTCTCGTCTCTGCCACTACGTTTCCCTTCTTCATTCAACGCCACACTTGAAAGTCAATCGAACTTTCATTCTGGAAAATTTTTGACGACCGTATCTCAAGTGGGTAAATTACATTCTTCTTCTCCGACGATCAATTCGATAATCGACACACCAGCACCATCTCTTTACATTTTTTTCAACATTTTTGTCACGTCGCTTTTGTTTTTTTTTCTATATTTCGCGTCCCAACGTTTCACGCCGTTTTAGTCCATTCGAGCTCAAAGTTCGTTGAACTTTGTGCCATACACAAATCGTTGTTTCAATTATTCGGAAATTGGGTCATTCTTATTATTGGAAACAAGTGAATCGAGTCACTGGGAGGACGAATTTACGGGCTGGAATGGGAAAATGTCACTCTCCATTGTTACTGTCGCGGCCAATCACGATCCCGAGCTCGCGAGACGTTTTTTTTCAGTTGAAAACCTCCGAGCCACTGTGGTTTGATGAATAATTTCATTTTTTGCTTGGCGTCGTTAACTTTTCGATACAAAAACCAAACAACACGTAATTTCATTCATAAAAACGGTGTTGAAAAATTGTTTCTCTTGTTTTCCTTTCAACACGCGCGCCGCCATGTCGTTACAATAGACTGAAAAAAACTTTATGTACTCGCGGATATTCCTTTGACAGATTTCTAAAGATTTCGGACTTTGGACGCTTCAGAAGTTGCTGCTCAAATCTTAAGCAGCTTTTGTGGTTTTTAACAGATTTTTTTCGATCATCGTGAACGTACGAAAACTTCTGTTGAATAAAATAGATTCCATTTCATTCCATCGAGCCTATATGCACAATTTTTTTTGTCTCCGGAGAAAGTGAAAAAAAGCGCAAAAATTGGATGCACGACTGCAAGTTCAATGCCCAGGTAATAATGTTTTGACGAAAACAGAGCAGCAAAACGAACTGTTAGACTCTCATGTTTCTCTATAGGCAAGTTTGAACGGGCGAATATCACTGACGAGGCCACGAGAGTCGCGTAGTCCCACGTGGTATACACGCTCCGTTGAGAACAGGTCTGCTGTGTGTTGAGCCATGGCCGCTTACGTAATCGCGCCGCAGCGAGTGTATTGGCAAGCCTAGTCGCTCACTCGGGACTTGGGACTCGTCAGTGCTTAGCGTGACTGCCGAGACGTTCGCACGCGCGTCCTTTTCGTTCCCTTTCACACGAAAAAAAAGACTTTCCGTTTGCTAATGCTCCAGTGGAAAAATCCATGTCGGTTTTACGTGTGTGTGTGTTTGATCGAAAAGCCATCCATCGAATAATGTGATTAAAAAACCATCGGGATTTTCTAACCTTCAGAAAAGTTTAACGAACGGGGCGCGAGTGACAGGGAAACCGGTTCGATTCTAATTTGTTGATGATCCAATAATCAACATGACCGGGGGTCACCGCGGAGGAAATATACTCACTTACGAGACTCTCGTACACGCGATTTCCGGTGCTGCGGTAAGTTTAGTCTCTTTCTTTGTCGGGATTCGAGTGTCAATGTGTAATTATTTTCATGCTCACAAGCTCGAGTCGAGCGGGGCCGGTAAAAGTCTCACTGCACACGTTGTTTTCGAGAGTTTTCATGTTCCGGGAAATTGTGCACGTTATGCTGATCGTGCCGTCAGTAAATAAAGGCGACGACGAACAAGGTCGACTATATATTTTCTTTCCCGGGACTTCCAAACCTTTCCAACAACAACGTGTGTCAATTTTTTGGTTATCTCGCGCGCTCTTGGCCTCGATCTTATGGATCTCGTTCAAATGACCACTACATTGATTTGAGGTTACGGCTTTGACGATTACAGGGAAGCGTCGTCGCCATGGCAACCTTCTTTCCTCTTGACACTGTTCGAAGCAGATTACAGTGTAAGTGTGTGTGTTTTTACGTAAAAATCTCAAACTCTATCGCCTCGCAGGCCCCAAATAACACTTTCTGCGTCAATCTGATGTCCACACGGGACGAATGTCCACACTGGACGTAATTCCAAGTTTTTATTTGTTGTCGAACGTCAACAAACCGCGACGATACTTCGTGGCTTGTTTTTCGCGCCCAAAAAAATAAATTTGCACGAAAATTTGGCACGATTCGAAAAACTTTTTTACATCGTCCATAAAAAGTGAAAAAAAAAAATCAGAATTATTATTAAATCGTGACGCTGACGTTCGCGACCTTGAAATGCATTTAGAAAAATATCTTTTCATTCTTGATTCGTTTAATTAACAAAATCATCGCAATTTTTCGATCCGATATTTTTTTCGGATCGTAAAAACTGATCATTCGGCTTTGTCGAAGAAAAAAAAGGAATTTCCTTGCGTTCCGACGATGCAAACTCCAGCGTCATAATAACTCGAAGACAAACGACTCGCGAAGTAAAATTGCATCGTTTCAATAAATCATTGGTAATGTCATTTATCGGCGTTGATATCGATCGATTATTATAACTTTTTTTTGTAATTTCTTGCTTTTTGCTCGCTTGCCACTTTTTCTTTTCGATTATCGAGTTTTTGAAACGAATTTTTGGAAAAATCGAAAAAAAAAAAGCAAATCTCGCGATCCTCGTCCCCAAAACGCTGCGGAATACTTGGCCAGTCATCGCGCGTTTTTGACGAAAACTGCGATCATTCCGACAGCGCGATAGGAAAAATCTTTAAAAAATTCACGTACCTCGTTCCAACTGTGCAAAAATAATTTCACGCTCGGCAATTCACTAAATATATGCAAATGCATGCCGCGGCTGAAAACTCATATCTCCCGAACGTCGAGTAAAAAAAATGACGCTAAACTCAGCTAAGTTGAATTACAACATTTTTTTTTTTTTTTCTTTTAATGACAAATTTGTTTGATTTCGAAAATGATCAAAAATTTTCGAGCCAACATACTTTTTTGCAAACCCGATCGTTTCATCGAGTCTCTGACGTCATGGATGCAATTTCGTTGCATTTCGACGATGCAAACTGCAACGTCATAACTAAAAAACATTTTTGAAGAGCAAGAATATGAAAAACAAAAAAAAATGTGGTGTCCACAGAAAATTGCAATATTTTCTTTCATTAGAATTCAATTATTTCGTTTGGACGGAAGCGGAAATAAATTTCAAACACATATTTAAATAAATTCACGATTTTATTGTTGATCAATGCAATTTCGGTTAAAACTTGATGAACCTTGATTGAAAAACACGAGTTCTGGCATTGAGCATTAATAGTAGACATGTGATCGCGTGTCAACGTCCATGCTACTGATTAAAACACAAGTTTCCAGAGGTTGAATATTTTTGAATATTACTGCGTGCAACGATTCTGAGCGAGACTGAAGTTCTCAACGTCCAACGAAAAATACTTTTTCCCTTCATGAATGAGCTCAATTTTTTTTAATTCATATCTCCGGTAAAATTTAACGAATGACACTCAACTTGGGCTCATTCTTTTTGTTTTTTAATGCAGAAGCATGCGAGCCTGAGTGATTTTGTTCAAAGTCACAAAATCAGTCAAAAATGAGGCAAAAGTACTAAACAACGAGAAAACGAAGGGAGAAAGGGCGCAGGAGTTTTGCCTGGGGTAGTTTTTTACCCCCGGTTACCGTTCCAGAGTTAATTATGAAAAAAAAAAGAAATAAATAATCATTAAATAAATAATGAATAAGTACATTTTCCGCTTTAAAGTATGCAAACTTTAATTTCATTATGTTGAAGCACTAATTGCAGTAACAAGAAATATTAAGATTTAGTGTCGTGTGATAAAAATATAAATTAGGCATTTTGCATTGGTGCCTGAGTCACCCGCAGGCAACGACTGGTTTCTCTAGGCCTTCAAATATTAAATATTCATATTTGCAGTGGAAGAAGGTCGCCAATCAAAAAACACTTTGACCACCATTAGGGAACTCATTTCCAAGGAAGGCTCGTAAGTTGGTTTGTCTGAATAATATTTTATTAAACAATCTTGTTGCAATAATTGGACGTAATTTTCGCAATTCTCTTATTCTTATTCGTGATTATTGCTTTTCAAATTTTCTCACTCGCCTGGGCCGTTTCTTTATTAATTTTCTTGTTTTTTTCTCTTTTTTTTCAGATACACTCTCTACCGAGGCATGGTCCCTGTTCTGCAAAGCCTGTGTGCAAGCAATTTCGTGTACTTTTATACATTTCACGGTCTCAAACTGCTGAGGAGCTCGAGGAATCAGACCGCCGGAAATGACTTATTAGTCGCCTCAATAGCCGGTGAATTGACCAGAAAAAAATAAGAAAATCATGAAATTAAACGATGCTGAAGTTTGCGTAGTGACAAATGCAACGAAATTCTGTTTTTCCGTTATCAGATCACGCGATTCTTACTCAATACCCAGTCAAAACCATAAAATCATATTTTTCTAAGATCAAAAAACAAATTCGATACGAAAATTGTCATGATTTTCAAAATTGAACAAAAAATTAATTTACAAAAATATTTTTCGTTGGAGCTCAACGTTTTGAGGTTCGGTGTCATGAAATAAAAATTAATTAACAGTTTTAGATTTTTTAACTTTAAAATTAAACGGCAATTCTTATTTTTTTAATTATTTTTTATTTTTTTTAATTTTAAATTTTTTTTCAGGAATTATTAATGTTCTCAGTACGACTCCACTTTGGGTGGTCAATACGAGGCTAAAGATGAAGGGCATTGGGGGAGCTGCAGAGAGAAACAACAACGAGTACGATAATCTCGTAGGTAAGTCGATCGAAAAGAATTTTTATTTTTTTTATTTTTAATAAACGTTTTTGAAAAAATTGAGTTTTTTGTATTTTTCTATTATTTTTTTTTAATATTTTGGTCGAGAACGTCTGAGCAATTTTGTTCGTTGTGTCAATTAGTTTTTACCACTGCCGCTCATTAGCATGTGAAATATTTACGCCGAGCGAGGCTATGAATGGATGACGTCAAAGGTGAATCGAGTGTTTTCCAGTCGCTGCAAAGTATCGTCGGAGACTACCAATGGAATTATGTTTAATTAAGAAATCGTGAATCGATTAATCAATCGACTGCTTAGGGACAAAGAAAATTTCGTTATTTAACTCGGGGGCTCGGTTTGTTTGAGTTCATTCACGATGGACTCTGTGCAAACGTCATTTTTTCTCGTATTTTAACTTCAACGTCATTCAGGGTTTTCGATCGGAGGATTTTCGCAATTTAATCCGCTCAAAAATCATGATTTTGAATTTTTTTTGAATTTTTTTTTTTTTTTCATTGTTCAAATTTTTTCTTTCGAACAAGATTCGCCAGGATTTTCGTTCGCCTCGATTTTGCTTTAACACGTTCGAATTCTACAGACGGACTGATCCACATATGGAAATACGAGGGCCTGAAAAACTTGTGGGCTGGCACACTTCCAAGTTTGATGCTCGTTGCCAATCCTGCTATCCAGTTTATGACTTACGAGACCCTCAAGAGGAGGCTCAGTAATTCGTTGTCCGGAGCCCAACCACCTGCTTGGTTATTTTTCACCATTGGTGCCATCGCCAAAACTATAGCCACGACACTCACCTATCCATTGCAATTGGTTCAAACCAAACTAAGGGTAACACTTTTTTTTCTTCAATTCTCATAAATATTCTTCAATTTTTCCTTCGTCGCGATCATATTTTATCGACTAGATACTCAAATTTTCCGCCAGGACGTAAATTATCGTCGACATTGAAAGAAAAAAAAAAAACATTCGTGAAAAAAAAAATCATTCGTTTTTTTTTACTCAAAATACTTTCTTTTTTTTTTTTGTTAATCGGTAAAGGTTCGTCCCTTACTGAATGAATGATCGTTCATTATTTTTTGGTCAATTTATTTACATTAATTATCTCAATTTTGTCGTGAAGTGATTTAAAAAAAAACAAAATCATCATTTCATCGATTTGTCAAATTTAACGATTGTTGAATTCATTTACAGCATGGACACAAATATCCTGATCTTCCACCGAACGCCGGCACGGTCCAGATTCTCATGTACATATTGAAGTAAGAATTGCCTTGATTTTCATCAGAATATTCAATTCTCAACGAATCTTAACCCTGGAACGAAGACCTGCGGCTAAAAGAACGAACCCAGGTCGATTTTAAATCCTGCACACTTTCTCCCTCCGTTCTCTCGTTTTTTTGTCGTTTTACCGCAGTTTTTTTTACTAATTTTTAGACTTTGAGCAAAATTGTCCCAGGCTCTCGTGATCCTGCATTAAAAAACGAAAAGAATGAGCCCAAGTTGAACCCTTTTTCGTTAAATTTAAGCGGAGATATGAATTTTTCAATTTTGGGGCCATTATGACCCCAGGTCATCGGGATATGTTACAAAAAAAATGAGGTTACCGTTCCAGGGTTAAATAAACTTTGTTGCACTGTAAAAGTCAGTTCTGATCAATTCCGCTGGTAGGTCAGACCGTGAATATTTCGAAGATGAAAAACTAAAAGAAAAAACTTCCTTTTTGTTGCCAGAAAACAAGGGCCGGGCGGTTTGTACAAAGGGATGGAAGCGAAGCTTTTGCAGACCGTCTTGACAGCAGCCTTGATGTTTTTAGCTTACGAGAAAATATCGCGATTCGTATTGCGATTGTTACTTCGCAGGCCACTTTTGCGATGAGAAGATCGATCGATATCGACGATAGAAATTGATTGATTTATTGTTTAGATGGTGGAAAAAAATACAGCGGAATTCCGTGGACGTTTGCATGGAAAAATGAATAATAAAAAGCTCGTCCACCTGTTGGATCGAACAACGACAACAAAGATCGCAATTATCAGCATCCACGATCTTCCTCCCAATGAAAACAAAAGAAAGAATAATAATAATAAAAATTCCAATCGCGTGAACATATCGCTGAATGCAAAAAATAAAATGTCTAGGATTTTACGATTTTTTATTACGGGCCAGCAAGCTCATTATTCTATAACCTCATTGCCTTTTTAATCAAATAAAAGAAATAAAATAAATACGTCACAATTGCTCGCGTACAGTGTTACGAACTGCCGACCAATAAAAATCATCGTGTCACGGCGACCTTGCCGTTCACCCGAAAACGCAAAGTCGAACGAAGATGCCGGACTGAAACGAGACTCTCGGCGAGACACGATCTCCGAGAGGATCGCGTCCTTATCAGCACCAAACACTCTCGAAAAACATCTCGAACGTTGTTACTCCATTTCTGGAGCCAAATTAAATTACGAGCAAGAAAATCAAACTTCGTCGATCGAGCAGACAATAATCATTTGCCGAAACATCGTCGTGATGCCGGCGACACGATGAGCGCGAGACTGTCCAAAGCTCCTGCCAAAACGCCGAGGAGCCTTGTCGGCAAATCCCCAAATATCGATTCCGCCAAATCCAACAAGGACAATCAATTCATTTCCAACGATTACGATGTCGACTTTGGCCCACCCGACCTCACTACGTTTTTCAAGAAAGACACTTGCTCGACAACACTTTGCCCGGATCGCGTTGTCAATGAGAAATCTTCTCCCCGAAATGTCGAGAAAAAGGGTGAAGATTTTTCTGAAAAGCTCAGCTCGCCAGAACTGGAAACAATCGATCCCGAGAGCCAACTCCCTGACGTTGAACAATGCGAAAAATCGTTGACAATTAATAATAGAAAAATCAGTAAAATACCGAGAGCTCGATTCCCTGGATTCTCGAGACTGCCCTTAAAAAATAGGGCGAAAAAATGGCCGATCCCTAAAATCTGCACAGCTAAATCAAAATCCGCAATGTTAGTTCTTCCTCAATTTCTATGATGCTGAAGTTCGCAACGTTGGAATGCAACGAAGAATATTGATTTTTATTGAATTTTTTAAAAAATGAAACCCATTTCTTTATATTTCAGAACGCGTGAGCACGAAAAAATCGAGAAACCGATAGAATCGGAGCGAAAACCAGAAAATCCAATCGAAAATCTACAAATTCCAGAAGATAAAATTACACTCGTCCTGTCAGATTCAAAGTGAGCATTTTTTTTCTGCTCTGCAATTGCAAAAACATCGAAGCAAAAATATTTAAAAAAAAATAATAAAAAATCAAAAAAATTATATTAAAAAAATAATAATAAACGCCTTGATTCGCGACAGGAGTATTTTTTCCGAAGAAAAATGTTCGGGTGTAGACGGCGACGTGGAACTCGATCCCGATCAAGAATTAACAACTTCGACCGACAATTCTCCAGGCAGAATAAATCGTTTAGGGAAGCCTCCGATTTCATCGGTTCGGCGAGCTTCAAAATTGAGTTGTAGTTGTCATTCCTGCACCGACGAACTCTCTGAACTTCCAGGACATCGAGTCAACACAGAAATCTGGACAGATTCCAGAAGCTCTCCGGATTTCGGGAGATACAGCAGTTCCGGTCGGAATGGACATGCCAAGTATAGGAAAACAAACTATTCCTCATTCACAGTATTCAATTTTTTTTTTTCATCATTTTTTGGCTCCTTACTTTTTTTTTTTTTTATAAACGTCCATTTCGACAGGCATGCTTCGAAAAATTATAAAATGGTCCTCCCAGCATAATTACTCGTTAATTCAGGGCTCAGGGATTCGAGGAAAAAAATTAAAAAATCTAGGCAGAAGTTTGCAAAGTTGAAATGTGACGAAAAATATTTTTTATTCAAAAAATCGTGGAAAAAAAATTCTCGCATTCCAAAGGTCGAAACTCGAGCGTCATTGTTTTTTTTTCTCCTTAATCTGACAAGACACGACTCCTTGATAACAGAACACGAAGACTTCCGGAATCGTCCAAGAGTCGAATTCATCGGATCGAGACTACCGAAGATTCGGACGTGGAGTCGAGCACCGATTACGGGAGTTATGAGTCCGATGTTACGAAAAGATCGAAAAAGAGAGCGAGACATTCCTCCGTTATTCCCGACCCCATTGGCGTTGTAGCGAAATCAAGCAACGCTGCGAGTTCCAATTCGAGAAGTAAAAGCAGACCACGCATGACGTTTTCATTCTTCGATACTCTCTTCGACATTGTCTTCTGGCCATTCATCTTCCTTCGGAATGATCGCTGAATTGATCGAGATCATTGTTTTCCGATTTCCCAAAAATTTCACTCAATTTTTTCCTTTTTTTTTATCAAACATTTAAATCGAATATTTTTTTCATACAATATACACGATTTTGCTCTTAAAACCATGCAAAGGAAAAATCATCTTTTTCTCTTCATTTAGAATTAGCCACCACCGAGCAATTTTTCGTTTTGTAGAAGAAAAAGGTAATTCGGAAAAAAATAAACAATAATCGAGGAGAGAAAATTTTTAAAAATTGACGTCGTCTAGAATCATAAATAAAACACGTTCGTATATTTCGTATTCCTTACGAATTACGGTACAAAGAGATTTGAGGTATTATCACGTTTCCTATTTACACAGTGCGACAGGTTTTTTTTTTTTTTTTCATTTTTTTTCGAATTTCGTAGAAAAAATGGAAAATCCGCGGATTTTGCGGGTGGAAAATGATTGGCACGTCCAGTTCAGCACGCCGAAATCCTACACAGAAATAAATTCATTTTCAATGATAAAGGTAAGCCCTTAATGATTTTTTTTGGCCGTAGATTCAAGTTTGTTAAGGTTCAAATTTTTACCAATTTGCGTGGGCGCTTTGGTCGTCGTGCCTCAGAGTCGAATCGCCAAGCAGGACAACGAGATCGATTCGTGAAGTTTTTCGATGTCCGCTACGGTCTGACGAACGATTTCGTCGAGAAGAAACTGACTGGAAATTAATGCAGTGTCCGCGGAAATGGATAAATGAACTTTTCCTCCGTAGGTAAGAAAAGAACAGCCCAACCCGGTTTTGCCTCGATGAGGAATCCAGAAAGCAACGTTTTTCAACTTGTGACCAATTATCGAAACCTCCTGAGGTCCTGGCAAATTACTAAATACCAATGTACTGCGGCTCTCCAGCACTGGCCTCAACAAACATTCCGGAAGTAATGCCGACAGCCATTTCATTACCCAAAAATTAATCACGTAATCTGAGTCGTTTCGCAATTTTGTTGACAATCTTCCTACGTCCAGAACCCTCGTAAATAAAGTTTCTTCCATCGTTTCATTCACCTCCGATCCACCGGCCGCTTCGCGACAATGAAGCGTCAACAGACCTACCGAAAAATCGTTTTGAAGACTCAGCTTTTTGCTTGGCATGTTCATTCTTGCTGGTATCACTACGGTCATCGTTTTTGGAGCTCTCTCGTTTATCTTTAGAGAATAAAATAACCAGCGGTAAGACATCAGCTTTGTAAATACAAAAATATTACATTTTGTATTTTATTAATTAATATTTTATTTATAAATACTCAATTATTGGTTAAATATTTATTATAATTTATTAATAAATATTCATTTATTGATGAAATATTCATTATAACTTATTAATAAATATTCAATTATTGATTAAATATTGAATTTCAATTTTTATTTACTCTAAAACTTTCGGAGCGACTCGAAGGAAAAAAAATGAAATTTCAATGTTGATTTTTATTTTGTAATATTCAAGAATTGCAAAATTCATTGTTTTTTTTTATCAGGAAAAAAATTTGATGATTGTCAATCTTTTTTTGTGCTGGTTTCAACGAAAATGTAAAGATTCGTTTAATTTGATTAGGAGGCACGATACCTTGGCAAAATAGCGATGAAAATTGTGTGACAATGCAGCGAGGACAACGTCGCCGAATCTGCAGCCAGCTGCGTCCTTGATGTCTCGAATTTTGTCCATGAGATTTATCTTTCCTGAACCTTCACCAGAGTCGCTTTCCATCCAGAAAGAGAGTAATTTTTCGCCGTTGAGAATAGGCCCGTGAAGTGCACTACGGTCTAGACTTCGTAGAGTTTGTTGGAGCAAGGAATAAGGAGCAGAAATGATAGTAAATGAAATTTTTGTCATTTTTATCAAACTTTCTTGGGCTCCATGGAAAAATTTTCGTCCAAAATTGATCGAAAAATATTTCATCGTTTTTTTAATCAATTCCAAAGGATCCTCAGCGATTTGATGGCCCGAATGTTTCGATGCAGCGTCAACGTAGCTCATGCAAGTTTCCAGGATTTTGTGCAACGAAATTCTTTTGGTGAATGGCATCGAAGCCTTTAATAAATTTTTCTCGTTGTACAAAATTTCTTCTTCGTTCTCGACGATTCCCAACACTGCGGAATTTTGCCGGAGACGAGGAATGCACATTTTTTTTTCGACTGCATTGGATCTCGTCGTGTTAAAAATTATTCGATGCTCCGAATCGGCGATGGACTCGAGCATAAGTCTTAAAAGAGCGACACCATCGCCCACACAATGATGGATTCTGAACAAAACTGGAATCGCTTTTCCCGTTTCGCCATTTTCGCTCTCTCCCATTTTTTTCAAACTTCTTAATGAGCCTCTCGCGCAACATCTGCCCACGAGAATTTCCCAGCAGGCCGTGTGCCCTCGGGGAAGCTTTTTGTTCGTTAATTTCGCCAAATATTTTTCAACATTTTGATTTTCTGCTTCCTCGCACGAGGCCTCGCGTTTTTCCGGCTTTGAAAAATCCTCGTCCATCCATCTCACACGCTCCTCGATACTCAAATCTCCATTCCTTTTCCAATAATAATAACCAAAGCTCTTGGCTCGCAGCCAGTTGAGTTTTTCAAACTTCGATAACAACAAACGCTCCTCCAATGTTTTTCGGAAATCTATGAAAAATTGCTGATCCGTCATTTTGTCATCCTTCTCAAAAATTCCGAGCACGTTTATCACTGACAGAGCAGTCGATTCCTCCAATGCCCAGACACAATCGGTCCCTTCCAACAGCCCGGCGAACTCGGATTTCAATTTTATTCGCAAAACTAATTCAACTATTTTTCGATATATAAAAAGAATCGTTAAAATCGGAAATACTATCGAAGCGAGCACGAGAAATGTTGTTAAATGGAGAATCGTTGCTATCGTGCTTTTGAACTTCGAGTCGAGACTCACGTCCAACTGAAACTGAAGAAAATCATTTTTTGGCAACAAAATCAAGCGAACGTTGAGTTTTTCTTGTTTCGTTACTTCTTCACGTTAAATTTTAAATCTTTTTGAAACTCTAAATCGCGCGCCCTTTCGTTCTCTCGTTTCTTATCGTTTTAACGCATTTTTCACCGATTTTTTGACATTAAGCAAAAATTCTCCAGGCTTGCATGAACCTACATGAAAAAAAAAACGAAAAGCATGAGCCCAAATTGAAGCGTTTTCGTTCAATTTTACCGGAGATATGAATTTTTCAAAAAATTCGGCTCGTTTTTGACCCCAGGCGACTTTACATTCCGTTTTTTATCGTTTTAGCGCGTTTTTCTTTAATTTTTTAACTTTGAAAAACGAAAAGAATGAACCCTTGTTAAAGATTTTTCATTAAATTTTACCGCATGTATGAATTTTTCAAGATTGGGGTCATTTTGACCCGAGGTTACCGGAATGAGTGAAAAAAATTAGGTTCTAAGATAAACTCGCACCTTGGACGTTGCTATTCTAAAATCTGCTAAACACGCGATCAAGAATCCCGTAAGGATTCCCAATTTGGCTGGATTTTCCAACAGGAAATTGGCTTCTCCGTGATTTCCTTTGTCGGTCATGTTTTGGGACGAGACAAGATTGTAAGTGAGTGAGACGTTGGCGAAAGTGTTCCAAACCATGTCCCACATCTCTTTCGACTCAACACCCTTCGAGCTTTCCATTCTGGAACGATAAAAAAAAAAAGCACAATTTGAATTTTTCCGATTTCGAGTTTTTATGATTTTCAGAAAAACGTAAACGTCGAAAAGTCTCACGCACTCGGTCTCTGGATAGAGTTGGACAAATATTCGAATTAGTGCTAAGCACCGACTGGGATATTGCCAATGAGTTGCTTTGCTTTTATACAACGAAGCACGAGCAATGTTACGCTCGTCCAAATCCTTTTACCAAGAGCCCCTTATCGTATTACGCTTCGCTGACATAATTTTTTCGCCAAGTTGCATGATCCATGCAAAACTCGAATATTTCAAGTTTAATCAAAATTATTTCCTTAATTAATCAAGGATTTTTAATTATCAATCTTTTACCATTATTTATTCATATTCCATGAATTTTATCATGGATATCATGGAGCATATCAAACATTGTCGATGAAAAAGTAAAAAATCGTAAATAAAATGAGTCAAAATTTTTTTTCACTCGAAAAACAAAAAAAAATCGCATTTTTTTTACTTAATTTTTATATTTAAACCAAATTTTCATGCCCCGCAGGTATTAAGAGTATTGAGAGATTACTGCGGATCTGTTTCAACGAAAATGAGCCGAAGGCCGGCCGACATAGGTGCGTGAAAAAGACTCCGGGTCAAAATGACCCAGTGTGTATTTGTAGTGGTCAAATTTGTTGGAAGTTTCATTCAGATTACGATTTTTCCATCCGAGTTGAGTTTTCATTTGCGTTTTCAAAAAGATTATCGATTAGGAAAAAAAAAAATTTATCGTGAGTCAGAAAAAAAAGAAAATTTGGAAAAACTTGATTTTTAGTGGATTTTTTTTTTCGAAACATTGAGATTATTTGATATTCTCATTCAGCGAAGTTGAACTGCAACTGTCATGACTTTGGACGGAGCAAAGACATGCGTGTCTTGCTTCCTGGAGGAGTCCACGGAGCTGCACATTTTCACGAGCCAAACGATCGCTTCTTCTTGTCTCACGAGCAAGCAGCGCATCTTTGCTCGGAATTAATGCCATACATGATTTAATGGGATTAACATTGCTGCTGGCTTTTTGTAGGGCGTCCTGAAAATAAATGGAAACGCCGATGATGAACTTGGCCAGCCTTGACATTGGATTTATTCTGATTATTCTGACTTTTTACTTGGAGAGTTTCCATAGAGCCTCGTAATAAAAATTCTTGTTCATCCTTTCGCTTTTTCAGCTCCAAATATTTCGTGCAAACATTCGCTAAAGTTTCTTCTCTCTGGATCAAATTCTCAGCAACGTTCAACAGCCTTTTCTCCAGCGATTCGATCTGAGGATTTATCCAATTTTCAATAATTCATCATGACCTTGAAGTTTGCATCGTTGGAATGCAACGAATTTCGTATTCATCTTTGCCAAAGACCAGTAATTATATTCAAAATTAAATTGCAATTATAAAACGATCGTTTTTCGGGATCCAAAGAAAAAATCGGTACGAAAATTTACATGGTTTTTCAAATTGACCAAAATTGATCATATTTTAGTTTTTATTCAATTAATTTAATAAACGTTTAATTTAATAATTATAAAATAACAATGAAAAATATAATCAATTTTGAATTAATTGGTTGATTAAGAATTGATTACATTTCTTATTAATTTTTTTATATCATCACTCAACCCCATGTAATTTTTCTGGTAAATTTACTTTTAGTTGTGACGTTGAAAAATCGTTGTTTTGGACTGAACCGTTTTATTGCATACCTGCTGCTCTTTGTCTTTGAGAATCACATTTTTCATGGATATTTGACTCTTCAGCTGCTTTGTCAGCTCCAACATGGAGTCGTATCTTTTCTCCGGAAAATAACTTTCTCGTTATTCTATATATCGGCATCCCTCGTTTAGATTCTTTTAGTAAAATAGAAATTTTACTTTTTGTGCCACGTGCGTTGAATCTCGGTTTTTAAGCTCCAGGGCAGATTGTCCACATTTTCCAGACCCAAATCTGTCACGTTACTCCTAAACAAATCTGTCATTAAAACATTGTTATTTTCTGTCAAGAATTGAACGAAATTTGGCGACGATAACGCAGAAAAGAGAGCGGGAAGCTGGCTGGATTTTTATTTGTAAGAAAGTCTTCCGGTTAGTCGCTGAGTTTTTGATATCTGAGTGATTTTTGACACGTACTCAACATATTTTTGTTACGATGATCTGCGTCCCTGAGTTCGTCCGACAGACTCCAATTTTGAATTTTTAGCAAAGAATAACGCGACCATTGTTCTGTTTCCAGGGCTCGGGAGGAGCCTAAGCTCTGCTCCAGAGCATTGATTGTTTTTCTCATCGCATTGAGCTTCGAAGATTTTAGGTCTACAGAGCAGCAAAGATGTCCCGTACAGTAAAAAGATATGGAGGTTGTATTTTTTGCTAAATTTTTAGGCTGTGGCTGCTCGTCCGGCAGCCGGATAAATACATATATATTATTCGTCCGGAAATGTGTAAAAAGAGAGGTTATTTTTTGACCATATTAAAAATGTGTCGGAAATGGTGGAATCTATCCGGATGAAAATCGTTGTCTAATATGTATCCGGACGAAAAAGTGGACTATATTAATCCGGAAAGCACAACGTGCGTGCAGATCCGGACGAATAGATGCGCTTCGTTCGTCCGGACACACGATTAGAAATCTTTTAATTTTTATCCGGACGAAAAAGTGGACTTTATTAGTCCGGAAAACACGATGTGCGTCCAGATCCGGACGAATAAATTTGATTTGTTCGTCCGGACATACGATTTTGATGCATTGTTGAATGTATGGGGACGAAAAAGGGGCAATTCATAATCCGAAAAGTCGATAACATCAATATGAATCTAGAAGGGTGGCGTCATGCATGTGGATGATAT
>JAPYYS010000487.1:0-138734 GCA_030522525.1 Campopleginae sp. 14b
ATAGAAATTTTATAGAAATTCTATAGAAATTCCATAGAAATTCCATAGAAATTTTATAGAAATTCTATAGAAATTTTATAGAAATTGTATAGAAATTCTATAGAAATTTTATAGAAATTTGAAAGAATTTCTATAGCTTGGGGCTGCAGGCTGGACAGTGGTACCTTGGAAAATGCGACGGAGACAAAGTCGCCAAGTCACATGCTCGTGCACCTGTTTGGCTCTGGGTCAAAGATCAGAAATATTGGACTGGATCAAAAATTTGATGAATTTTCTCTCTGCCAGATCCGGAACGTTACGAATAATAAAAATGAACGTTTCCTCCATTATTTCTGGGTCTAGAATTTTTGTCGTAAAATGAATCGATCGCAACTTTTTCGTCGTTAAAATTTTTCGAATAAAAATGATCGATTGCGTGAACTTAAGGGTAGTGACTGATGAGCCGCGTTGCTACGTGTATCAACACTCGACGCTTCGGGAAATGAATTCTTGCGAGTGGTCCGGTCGCGACTACCTAAGTCGAGACAAGAACAAAGGGTCCGTTGCGCATTGTTTCGTATGATTTACGCATCTGTAGGAAGGGACACACGCCTCGGGAAACAACGTTCTGCTCCTAGGGCAGCAGGTAATTTCCGCGTAACCTGCAAAGTTTAAGATCTAACGCGGCTGCGCGTTGGTCGCTTCATTCGCTCTCTCTTTTTTCCTCTCGTCTCCGGCAACGGGTAATTAAGCGTCCACTCTGATTTTCATAGTCTCCTTGGCCATGTTCCTCGCTTCTCGAGTTCTCTTCCTGCGGCTTCTCTTCCCGAGACACCATCAGACTCAATATAACTTCTTAGGGCTCCCCGAGCCATTCTGTCTCTTCCTTAGGGTCGGACTTTTATTTTCTTCTCTGAGAATTTGACGAAGCACACGATTTTCTCGTAGGTAGTCAATTTCCTGACTCCACCGTTTGAGATTACTCTTGATACCGTCGCCATGTTTCGCAATGATCAAAAGCCCCGCTGTCCTTTGTTTTACAAGCCTGCATTAAGGGCTCCATTATTTAGGGAAAATGTTTCACTCAATAGTGAAATCGTCGTCATCTAAATGAGCAATCTGCCGTGCTGTGACTCGGCGCTCTCAGAAAAGTGTCGAAATGCCATGGCAATGGAAAAAACAACATTCTTTCAAACCCGAATTCATTAGGGTCGATTGTTTCCGGAATCATTTGGCGACAGCATCACGGGATTTCACGGCACACCGTAGCGAATATACAGACGATTCTATTGGCACGTGATATTATGGTTTCACGAACACGATGCATGAAGAAATGGCAGCGAAACAGATGAATGCACTGAAAAGAAAATTTTGCTGGAAAAAATCGATATTTTGTTGGAAACGTTCGACCAAACGTGTTTTTTTTTCGAAAAATCACAAAAATTTTGACACCGCAGCGCAAAATATTGAAGAAAGCTTGTTGGAAAAGTAAATTTTAGTCATCCCAATCGTAAATTTTGCCAACAATTTCGTTATAAATGAAAAATATTGTCAAAATACCGATAATTATAAAATTCATCGTTTCAAACAAAAAAATCACGTTTTTTGACAAAATCTCATTTTCAGTGTGAGTAAATAACTGGACGGATATATGAAAATGTTATTTCATAGAGCATCACGCGGGACAAATAACGGCGGAATCTTGAATTAATAATATTCACAAATATATTTTCAACAATCCAAGAGTAATTAATGGATCTTAGGGATCGAATTGGTCGTAAAAAGAAGCCGAAGAAATGATTCGTTTCTTTTTGCATATCTCATGCAATAACGTCAAGGCTCATCAGCAAAAAATGAAATAAACACACGCACACACGCATAGACATACACACCTGTAATAACAAATATGATAAAGTGTGTTAATGCCGTCTACTATTTATCAAGAAGTATAAAAAAGGTTGGATGTATTTGTGCAAACAAGTTCGGGTTGTTGTGTGGCCAGAAAGAAATGTAAACGAGCAGCTACTAGGAAGAATGTGTATAAAATGTGTACGAGCGAATGTGGGTGTGCGTCACGCTGACTCGTCGTGCCGCTAGAGTTGGTCGCGTTGATTGATAATTAATTATCGTGATTCGCGCGGCAGGGGCCACAGATCGCATGGCACAGGCGTTTTGTCACCGTGCTCTCTCTACCCGCGGGGCTTGCTGCGGGAAACGAAGAGGGATTTCTTTGGCTTTCCCCTTCCCCTTTCTCTCTCCCTCTACAGTGATTATTAAATAGCCTCTCGCGTATTATCCGCGCGCAACGGCAAAGCGTTTATTTCGCAACGAAACATTATTGTCCCGCCTGACGGACGGACAGAGAGATCTGTCGGTCGTCGGGCGGTTCGCTTTGACCAGACTTCATCGCAGTAGTGTGTATCGTGACCACAACCAGACGAGATACGACGCACAGCCTCTCTCTCTCTCTCTCTCTCTCTCTCTCTCTCTCGCGCGCTCCTAACTCTTGTCACTTGGCCCTCGGTATTTCGAGTGAAATCATCCGGCCAATCGGTATTTATTATTTTGCGACATTTTCACACGAGAGACGTCACATTAATTGTGTGGAACGCGCAAGCCCTCTGTCAAATAAACAACAATCTCGACGATTTGTTCGAATCAACCAACTTGGGCCCCTCCAAGTGCCCTGTGTATCTCGCGCAGCTAAACAAATGCAACTGCTCAGTGCGCGTGTGCGATACTACTGAATAATTAACAATTTATTCCGAAGGGCTATTCGGTCCCAAAATTGTGACGGAGTGATTTCTCATGATTTCTCCACGATTTTTCATCTTTTTTTTTTTCAATCCTTCGTTTCCAGGGATTTCATGATAATATTTTAGTGAATTAAAGATTTCCGCATTTTTTACTTCATTCGTGAGTGTTCTGCGCTCGAGTCTCGCGAAATTCTTCACCGCGTTATTCTGGCTCTGTGCGCAATCTGCGGAAGACTCCGAAAGACTGCTCTACACTCCGAAGAGCACACGTGTGACCTTCGTAATAAATCGTAATTTAATTATGAATAATAAAAAGTCGTGAATAATAAATTAACGAGTAAACATAACGTCAATTATCCGGAAACCAAGAAATCACGTCCAATACCACTCCAGACCAATTATTCACGTCGAAAAGTTTACTTTTATTTATTTTTTCGAACGATAAAGTCATTTCTCATCGTTCGTTCAATATGTCACCGGAAAATATTGTCAAAATGATTTAATTGACCTAGAAATATCACATAGACGAAGCACGAGATATATTCCGGGCTATCGATCAATTAGCCCCCTTGCTCTGGGTCAGTCTTGGCATTTTTTGTTCCCACTCTTTTTTTTCGCTTTCCTCGGTTTATTTTTGAAAATTTCTATTCAATTATTCCCATCAGTTCGCTTCTCTCTTATTTTTTTTTTTCTACACTGCCTGTATCAATTTATCCGGCCGAGCTTTTTTGGCGCCGAATTTTATCTGCACGAGAGTGTGTCACGGTCCTCGTGTTTCATACACTCCCGCATGCCTTGCTGGAATATCAAATTAAATCACTCCAATATCATTACTCTGCTTCGACGTCTGCGATATGTTACGAACATTTTATTAATGGTGCTGTTCAGCGCCTCAAACTCAGTGTTTAGGTTTTAATAATTTCAGCGAAAATACTGAGATAGAAAATCCATGACTAAAAATGAAATTTTGTGAAAAAAACGTGAATATTTTATTGGAAACGGTCAACTAAATATTCTGTGATAATTCTTAAATTTTCGTTATTTCACAATTTTCGTAATTGTGGTCAAAATAATTATAAAAAATCGTCACCATTTTTTGACGTTGATTCTTAACGTTTTATGAAAGTTCCTTTGTAAATAAAATTTTAATGAATTCAATTAAATCAAGATAGAGACACTCGATCGATGGACTCTGACGAAAAATAAATAAAACTCAACTCTAACCGTTAGCCTACACTGGAAATAAAATTCAGTCAAACAACGTGAATATTTTGTTGAAAATGGTGAACTAAACATTATTTGATAATTTAAAAATTTTCGTTATTTTGAAAATATTTTTCATTTATAACGAAACTGTCAGCAGAATTTACGATTGGGATGACGAAAATCCACGTCCGAATAAACTTTCTTCAATATTTTGTGCTGCAATGACAAAATTTTTGGGATTTTTTCGAAAAAACGTTTAGTCGAAATTATGGAACAAAATATATCAATCTTTTCGAACAAAATTTTCCCTTCAGTGAAGAGTTTGAGAATGAGGCTCGCCAGTTCTGCTCGGTAAAAATGAATTTTTGAGATTTTACAAAGTTTGTTAGAAAATCGATGAAAAAATATTTCGAGGACATTAGTTTGGGCGATTGAGGATATTTTTCCTACGGACGAATATAGGTCACAGCTGTCACTTTCACTCTTTGACGAGGAGTAGAAGTTTTTTGACATGTGAGTGGTGAAAAATGATTGATGTGAAATTTAATTTAATGGCGATTAAATTGGCGAGGAATTGGGAACAATAAAGTTGAGGTGAATAAGAGATTTTTTGAAGGGGCTCGTACTCCATAACTCTGACGATAATTTGCAAGATTTACGACACTATTTAATGCGACAAGATAAAAGGAAGTTAATATCCAGTTACGTCCACGTTTTTATCGTAATTTTCGAGAGACCTCTTTAGCGATAATTTGCCTGAGAAGAGAGAAGATTTCCCGGATCGTCTAGTTTTATCCGAAGCCTCCAGTAAGCCCATAAAATTGTTCCAGCATATCTGCCCACATTTGTGAATGAAGAAACATAAAAAACTGTTATCGTCTCACGATAAATTAATTCTAGGTTATTAATGACTGTCCCAGATCCGTGGGGGGTCAAGAATTCTCAAAAAAAAAAAAAAAAAAATCGTCGAATTCGAATAAAATTTGTTCCAAGCCTGCCTCGACCACCCTCGCAAGAATCAAAGAGTAAAGTGGCACCGGGTGAATCAACGTTTGTGTGTGCGTGGTGTTGGCATCGATGGTGATCCCCAGGCCGGTGGCACGCGTCGCTCCTCCTCACCAGAGAGACACACATTGGTAGGAGGAGAAGGGGGAGTGGAGCACGAGAGAAAAGTAGCAGCAAGAGGAGAAGGAATCATGAGTTTGGATGGAGAGTATTTGTCTGTAGGGGTCTGTGAGTGATTGTGGGTACGTGGTGGAGCTGACACGATGATACAGCACAGTCCAATCATTTCGAACCAATAAAAAAGTCTATCGGTGAATTTAAAATCGTTGTATTTAGAGCCAGGCTCGTTTTCCCTCACTCTTTTTTATTTCGAGCTGCCTAAATGTATAAATAGAGGGAGGGAGAGTGAGAGAAAGCAAGAGGGAAAACTGTACAGGATCGTGCGATATTTAGAGGCCCGGGGGACCAGGGGAGGGGTATCTCAATCGTTCTTTCTCTCAAGTGGTATACACAGTAATAATAGTATAAAGAAAACGTCGAGCCTCAGGCAGACGATATCGGCTATACGCGCATTTACTTATGGTACATGCTTGTGTGTACACATTTGTGTGTATCCGTGTAGATAGTCTAGTATATCTATATATATATATATATCCAAAGATTGTATACAGCGTTTATAAGGTAGTAGGAGCGGGAAAGTGAAGCGAAGGGAAAGGGGCGGGGGGAAAGGCAGAGAATATGGTGGGGCAACCTCGTGTATGATACGGGTGGTGGGATATGCCGGTGTCGTTGGGGTGGGGGCAAAACTCTAGGCGAAGAGGAGAAGAACTCAGGCCAGGCCGCCAGGTAAGCGACGACGACTTACCACTAGTGGGGCTGACTCGCGCGCCTCCGTTTGCCACCGTTACCGATCTACTCTCTCTTACCAAGAGTCTTTCTCGGCGCGGCTGTTTTTTCTTTCATTCGCTCTCTCTCTCTCTCTCTCTCTCTCTCTCTCTCTCTCTCGCCAAAGTGAATCGAAACAAATTTTTATTCAAATAACTCGTTTTTTTTTTATTGAATTTTTTTCATCCGATACGTCGTGGGTGTTTCTCACTTTGTAGACCCTTATCCGGAGTGAGTTAATCGGGCTGGAGCCTCGGTTCAGGCTTCATCGATTCGGTCGGCCGAAAGGGATATTCCTGGAGGAATTATTACGGAATTTTGAAGTGCAACATCCTCAGCAAGTGTTTGTGTTTGTGTTTCTGACCCGAGCTCCTCGTGAAAGCAACCCTCTCGCTCTTGGATCATAAGTGCACCGTGAGAGGGCTCTGCTCGGTATTGTTTCCCTCTCTGGATTGTCTCTGATCGCTCTAACAAAATATACTCTCAATTGACAATTGTTTCCGCTTGTGCATAAGCCCGTAGATAGTTCGATCGAGTGCTGGAGTTTCTGCTTCGCATTGTCACTCGCAGTGTGCGCCCCAGACGCAGAGCCTCAAGGGATGAAAGTGGATAGTTTTTTTATTTTGAACGTTGTTTGGAAAGTGAAGATGAAATCGTGAGCTATGAGGAAATGGTCTAGGCTGGATTTCGCAGTGCTTTTCGTTGGCCTTTCCTCGTCGATGAATCTTCTCCCAAGTGGTTCGAAAGTTCAAGTGCCCTCTTGGCGTGCCCCCCTCACAACTTAGCTTTGTCCCAATAATCGTAGAGATTGGAATACTCACGTATATCGAGTGAGAATGAGGCTGGCACGGTACCAGACACTCAATAACTTGTCCTCGGAACTCTCAGCGGAAAAGTGTTAGACTTACGGGCAACGATTGAGCTGATATTTGGGCGAAGCGCACTGCCCGAGGCACGAGAGGGTGGTTGTCGGAGCTGCTTCGTTCCATCCGCTCAAGGAGTGACCCTTTTTTCCTCCAAGCTTTCGAGCCCGAGCCACTCGACGACCGAAAACCACGGGGACGGAATTAATCCACCCTCAGACTGTGCCACAGCCTCGGCTTCGGTGGAACAAGATCGAAAGAGTTTGACGAAGCTCCGGAGACCGAAAGGCTCTTCGTGCTCATCGATCACTATTTTCTTCGGATTATTTTCATCCAGAACGTCAATTCGACCTTTTCCTCGATTTTTCAGCGAATTATCGATCGATTATTTTCATTTATGAATTTTTCTATCAATCAATAAATCGACAGTGTTGGATAAAGTTACTCGAGTGTAGTGTTTATCGGAGTCGTTATTTCCGTGTCGAGGATTAAAGTGTGTCGAACGAAAGTGCTCTCTGAAAATAAAGGAAAAACGTATAGATTGTGGAATATTTAATTGGCATTGTTCTACGAAAGCTTTCTCGTGATTGGTGTTCATTTTTATTTTTTAATAAAATAACATCGTTTATCAAAACGAAATCGTTTTGTCTTTGACTAAACGACTACGTGTTTTCACGAAGAAACCGCCGTCGGTTTGGATGTGAGGATATAGTGAAGCAGCTAAGAAGGCCAGCTCGACGCAATGCGTCGACGCTGCTGACGCTGCAACGCGCCTGGATGCGTCTCACTCTAAGCACGTGAGTCTTTTTCTCGTTTATATTCATCATAGAGATTAAATATTACGATCGCGTCTTAGCACATTCGGCACGAACTGCAACGCCGATTACGAGCCTGCGAAACCGTTAAAAGTTCAACAAAATTTTACATACGACGTCCATGTGCTTCGTCGTACAGATTGCACGATTTTTTAATCGATTTTTTCGATAACCCAAAGTCTTGAGACAATCAGTTACATGGAAATCTCATTAATCCAAGTCACGACCACCTAGTTTCGAAGTTAATTTCTTGAAAAGTCGAGATTACCATACTGAGAAAACGATTTATTTATATGGACCAGGATTTGTTGACTGCTAACAAATGTAAAGTTGGATACGACGAAATAAATGTTTCTGAACAGTTAAAGAATCATTTATTTGAGCCTCTCGCGACTGTCTGAAATAAACATTTGTTAATAGTTAATAAATGAATAATTTGATAAAACGTAACCTTTCTTGATAGCAAAAATACTATGCCTATGAAATTCGATCATGATAACAAAGATATTTTTTGAACATTAACAAATTTTGTAACGGTTAATGAATGTTTGAGTAGAAGTACCAACTAAATATATTTCTTTATTATAAATAAACGGTTTTCTCAGCGTTGGGAAAAACGATTCCTGGAGGAAAGTTTAGCAAATGCACACAAAAAATTGTGCCATAAATTTTATATCCAGAGTACGTGGTTATAGGTGACGCGTTCTATAAATGCATCTGCGTCTTGACACTAGCAACACCCCTTTTGTACAGGCGCTACTCACGCGAGACCTGTCGGGGGGCGAACTACCGAAATCTCGGTTCCAAGTTTTCTAACCCCTCCGGGAATCACCTCACATATATATATATAGGCATACGAGGATCTGTACAAAGGTAGAATAGATCCCGTAACGACTTTTCAAGATGAAAAAGCGCCAGCGAGTCTTAATCCGACGGTTATATTAAGGGGGCGAGAGACGGGAGGAGGACGCCTTTATATGCTTCGATTTCACGGCTATATATCCTTTCCAGCCCCCCGTATAAGTACACACTCTTTCGTTTCGCCCTTTCTTCTCCTCTCATCGCTCGCTTTCTTCTTTTTTTTTTCATTTCCATTTTTCTTCTCTCGCTCGCTCATTTTTTCTTCTTACTCATCGAATAAACGCCAAATCGCGCCACTAATACGACCGCCCGTCCATTATTCCCCTTATGGGACCTTCACTGTTGAGCACCTTGAACCCCGCGCACATATATCAACATATTTCAACCCTCCAGCTTCATCTCGATCCATGAACTTCTTACGATATCCTTGTATTCTATACCTGCGACGGCTTTTCATGCAAAAACATACGCTATACGATCGTTACACTGATAAAAAAGGATTCACCAATTTTCAACATTTTCCCGAGCCAAGAGAACGAATATTAATTTTTTTCTTTCATTTTCTTCAGTGCCATTTACTATTGGATCTGAGAACCTGAAATTTTACTCCGAACCACTTTTTTTTTTCATTTTTCCGAGCGACTGCTCCAAGGAAAAAAATGCAAAATGTTTTTTTAACTTTTTTTCGTATTGAATTCGATAAAAAATTCAATTCATTTTTCGAAACAAACTGCTGCATGGAAAGAAAAAATCCGAAAAAAATGTGAAAATTCTTTTCAATATTTTTTCGTATTGAATTCGGACAAAAATTGAAATCGCGAAATTGATTTCGATTTAGTAGGAAATAAGGCAAAAATTAATTTTCCGCGGAATCGACCATTGTGGTTTCCGATCATTGTTGCATAGACCTTCAGAAAACAGTCGACGCAGCAAATCTGCAGTGTTGGTTTTAAGACACGTGAAATACGAAGTGTACCGGAGAACAATGAGAGAGAGAGAAAAAGCCCAGCAGGTTCGCAGTTATCGTACATGGTTAGGTTGTCAGCCGGAAAATCGGACTATACGTTTAGCTAACGATAACGCGAGCATATTTGAGATAAAAAGAATGCGCAATTAAAATGCCTCGTGGATGAGCGGCACTCGATAAGTTGCTAAGATCGCTGGCAAGCCTTATTGTTGATTTTTGGTCGCCACACATTTTGCTAGACGACATTTTCAAAATCGAACTAGCAGCACGTCGTTATGCGCCATTCTCTATTTTCAAATCTCGTGAAAATCTGAGTTTTTACTCAAAATTTAAAAAAATACAAAAAAATACAAAAATTTTACCAAAATGAAAAATGCGCAAGATAATCGATTTTTTTCCTTACATCGTTTCCGTTCTCGCTATCGATTCGTTATCGATTAATTCGAGCTTAATGAAATCAATATGGAATAATAACTGCGCGGTCTATTTAAAAAATCGAGGACGCGACATGCGCGACGCATACGTCGAGGAATCCCGACGAATAATAGACAAACATTTGAAATCTCTGCATGTGAAGAATGCGCGTGCATAGTTTTGTCTCGTATTCCACGCATCTCGATCTTAGATGTGCTAATATGAATAACAAGCGAACACAAGAAGTATCTTAACGTCGAGAGCGCCCGCTGCATCAAAGCAGAGTGTCAGTTTGTCGAGGATGATTGTATCAACGGGGATGCACCTTGGTCCATTGTGTCGACGATCCGGTTTGCTTTAAGCGCAGTTCAAAAAGGTCCCTCGTCTCTGCGTGTACATATAATTCATCCATATTGCACTGCAGACATGTATACAAAATGACAAGTCTTCAGAATACTGTCATCGCCATTAGTCTCTCTCGTTGTCGTGGGAACGAGGTCAAAATAATTATAAAAAATCATTACCAGCTTTTGACGTTGATTCTTCGCGTTTGATGAAAATTTCTTCGTAATTAAAATTCTAATAAATATAATTAAATCGAGATAAAGTCGGTCGATCGATGGACTCTGACGAAAAATAAATAAAACTCGACTTCATATAACGGTTAGCCTACACTGAAAATGAAAATTTGTCAAAAAAACGTCAATATTTTGTTGAAAATGGTGAATTTTTTGATAATTTCAAAATTTTCGGTATTTTAACAATATTTTTCATTGCTAACGGAACTGCCAGCAATATTTACGAGTGGTATGACGAAAATTTACTTTCGGGAGAAACTTTCTTCAATATTTCGCCCTGGAATGACAAAATTTTTGGAGTTTTTTGACAAAACGTTTAGTCGAACGTATCCAACAAAATATCGATCTTTTTTAACAACATTTTTTTTAAACAATATAACTTTTTATCAATAAATCTCGTTCTCCTTCGCATTCTCGAGAAATTAGCATATTTGAAAATTGCTTCTGCAGCGATTCGAGTGCAGCAATATCGCGTGCCCTTTCGCCCGGAATATAATTATACGTCTGCATATTACAAGCTCTATGCATCTGAATAGCTGGGAGAAAAGTATTCCGGGTAAGGGCAATCCAATTCAGGAAGCAAAACCGCGAAATATATACTTAGCCCCATCTATATCCATAATGACGATGGAGAAGAATAGAAACAAGGTCGCTTTAATGCCATTATCCGGGGCTCGTGCCACAGTTTGATATCGAGCTCTCGACCAAGTGGTTAACCGGGGCTTCTCATCACGAATACCAGACTCTCCAGGTATACGTTGACCTCGTGTACGTGTGAATACCGAGTCGCATTGATCTTTTTATATATTGTCATTATCGTAGCCCCGAGGGTTTTCCCAAAGCCGCGAGTTATTTCGAACGAGGTACAATCTCCGACTTTTCCAAAGATCGTACTCGAGTACCGAGACTGTGCAAAGCTCCAGAATCAGAATTTCAGGTCAAACCTCGAAGAACGGTACTCGTTTCTCGTTTGTAAATAAAAAATACCTTAACGGTATGGAAATTCAATTTTTTCCAAACGAAAAGTGACCGAGAAACGTGCGAATATTGAGTTTTTCATTTTTTTTCTTGCATAATAATTTTTAATTTTAATTTTTAATTTCAATTTCATTTTTTAAATTTTATTTTAAATTTGGATTTTTTAATTTTAATTTTTAATTTTGATTTTTAATTTTAATTTTGATTTCATTTTTGATTCGGTTAGCTGGTGCTGTGTTTGTTCAGTGTCATTTTAATGTGCACCTCGAGACTCAGGTCTCTTGGATTTTACAGGGAAAAATAAATTCCAGTGTCAAAGATTCAGTGGTGAAAATATTTATGTGGATACTGCATGGGGCTACCGTTGATATAGTCTGAGAAAGATCGTATAAAACACAAGCATCGTGCTAACTCAGCTCGTTAATCGAAAATCCATTACCGCGCTATCTTCGTTAGTCTTCGAAATTTCTCATCGAGCTGAGAGCTCGCGTATATTGCTCTCAAGATTCCTGCATCATTTTGAGCCTTCATTTTCCCCTCGTGGCTAACATACTACGAATAATATCGATGCAGAGGGCCACGAGTTCTCCAAGAGCATCCAGACGAAAAGAAAGTATATATACGTTCGTTTCACCAAAAACTATGAATTAAATGAATTCTCATGGTCACGATATTTCTGATTTCCAATTTTTTCTAATAATTTGTATCTAACAAATGTTCTCCATGTGAAAATTCAATTGAAATTCCATCTTGATGCTTAAGGTTAAGCTCACCCAAAAAAAATATATATTCAAAATCGATGAAATTTATTTAATTGAATCGATCGCTCGACGAAAATTAATATCCGGCACATTGCCCAATCGCATTTGAATAAACGATCCTAGATCATTGGACATTGATCATACATCTATGTGTTCAAATGGAAGACTTAATTTTTATCGATTCGACCAAAAGATGAGAATCGGAGAAACGAAGACCTTTGGAACGTCGTCAGTTTGGTTCGCAATCATGCAGTTGGAGATCCTAATCGATCTTCCGGTCAGTAAACGCATCGAATTACTTTTTATCATCATTCTTATTCCGCGTCATGACAATTCGGAGTTTTTCCAAAAATATGCACATTTTTTTGGGCAAAAATTTTTATTTATTTTTTTCCGGAAAATTAATTGAATCCCCGAGTATTTGACAACATATTTCGATAAGAATTAATGGGAGTTTGAAAAATTTAGCTACCATGAGAACGCCACTCACGAGCAACTCGTGGCTTACTCCTTAGAGTTTGTACCGAGGGTTCGCTCGCAAGACCACACTGCAAAACAGCCGTGAAGGTAATCCAACGCCATGCGTAATCGTGTACGAGTAGTATGTACCTCGTATGTACAATTCTTTCCCTTTCTCTCCCTCTTGTTCGTCGTCATGGGCCCAAGGGAAGGCGCGAGTACTTACTCTCATCTGGAGAGAGGTAAAGCCCTCGCTTTCTTTGCGGAGCCTGGAAGCTGTTGTCGAGAGGCACGTATGGCTCACGATAAACACATGAGATCCCATTCTGGCTGCTTGAGAGTATACGTTCCTTGGCATAACACTTTCCTTCCGTTGCGAACGTGCAATAGGGAAAAAGACCGAGAAAAAGAAAAAGAGAGAGAGGAGTAAACGTTGAATAACGAAAGTTGATGCTGCGGGTCCTGAGTCAAAAGAAAATTCACAGTATTTTATGTCTGTACTTATGTTACAACTTCTTGGAATCGACGCCCAGAGCTTTTACGATCGTATCGATTACTAAACATTTTAGTGCACATGAATTTGGCTGTAATCAATTTTTCGAACTGTTATCTACATGATCGATAATGCGGTTTCGATCAAAAACAATTTTTTCATCAACGATTGCACTTTTGGTTTCGATTCATGAAAAATTAAGAAAATTACACTGAAAAAAATATTTTGTTGGAGGGAATCGATACTTTGTTGGATACGATCGACTGAAGGTTTTTTTTAAAAAATCGCAGGAATTTTGTCCCAATCGTAAATTTCGCTGAACCGTTTCGTTAGAAATAAAAAATATAGTCAAAATAACGAAAATTTTTAAATTATCAAAAAATATTTAGTTCGCCGTTTTCAACAAAATATCGACGTTTTTTATTCTTTCCTGATATAATTTTTGCAATAATTCCTTGTCCCAAAGTGTCCTTCGGGACAATTATTCGATATCGTTCGGTCTGGGCGACGCGAATGTTTGTTAATTATCGAAAAATTGGCTGGAGTAAAGTTGCTTCGAAGTTTTGGATGCTGGATCGTTTAAATGGAGATGACTTCGTCGCTCCGATAAATAACTTGGCGTGCTTGCATGTCGTTTTCGTCTCTCCTCCTCTTATTCCATTTCAGGCCCTTACTGTTTGCTTTTTCTTACTAAACCGTGTTGTACACGCGCGTGAAGGTTGAAAAAAATTTTAATAACTCGGCGTGGCCTCGTCAACACGATCGAAAATGCGGATGAGAAAAGAGATCGATATCTTTTCCACGAAATGACGAACTGATTCACGCTGCGAGTGTCTCAAGAGCCGGTATTACCGAACGCGTTGTGCACTTTGTACAGAGCCGCTTTGCGGTGGATGGAAAAAAAATTATTGCGGAGAGAATAACTCTTCGCGCGTGGCGCTCCCTTCGATACTTCAATTTTTCAACGGCCTTACAGAAAGCGCTCGTTGAGCTGAAACGTTCATGAGGTCGATTCTATCATTTGTTTGCAAATAATGACCCCAGATAACCATGACATTAGAGTTTGCAGTTCGTTCGTTGCGGACCAACGGAAAATATGTTTTTTTGTATTTTTTATTAATTATTTCGTTCAATTTGAAAAATCACGATTTTTTGTGTTTGGTCCCGAAAAAAGATCGTTCTAACGGCCGAGCCAAATATTGGACAAGAATCTCGAACTCTGCTCAAGGAAAAACAGAATTTCGTTGCTTTCCAAAGTTGCAAACATTCATTAACTGATAGAAAATTTGGTAATGGTCAAAAAATATCTTCGTTATCACGATCCAATTTCATAGGCACAGCATTTCCTTGAAGATAATGATTTGTTCGATCGCTTTTATTTCCCTTAACCCAGTACATTTTTATGGTCATCAAATTCATTTGCTATCAAGAAAGGTTACGTTTCATCAAATTATTCATTTACTAACTATCAACAAATGTTCATTTCAGACAATGACGAGAGGCTCAAATAAATGATTCATTAACTGTTAAAAAACATTTATTTCGCCGTATCCAACATTACATTTGTAAGCAGTTAACAAATCCTGGTCCATACAAATAAATCGTTTTCTCAGTGTGCGGAGTCTGACCTACTCTCGTGAAATTTGCATCCATTCGCAGAGAAGATAAATAATATCTCGTCAAGTTTAAGCTTTTCAAGTCGAAATACATCCATCACTGATTCATAGTTTCGAATAACCGTTGCAACTCTTTATCGGTGCACAAAAATATTCGAGAATTTGTTAGGTCAATCGATAAACCTCGGGAGAAGCATCAAAAATAGTGAATGCACAAAATTTTCACGAGGTCATAATTTTATCGAAATTCCTGCAGTCCAATCCGTGCAGTTTGAGCGATTCATTCGACTGGTAGGAAGAAGAATATAACTTTACTCAAGCTCCCTGAGATACATTTGAATAACTTTTCATTAATTATGAACATGAACGGGAATTGAGTCGTTAAGATGAAAAATGCCATAACTCCCAATCATCAAATTACTAAGCTAATAATGTTGCAAGATGTATAGAAAAGTGGGACGTTTGATATTTTTTGCATAAAGGTACTTGAACTTCCTCCTTCATAATCGAAGATGATTTGTGTCGAGAAATCTACGTTGATTTTAATAATTACTGGACCGCAGTGATCGCAACGATGTACTAGGGACTCGCCTGTGGATGTGAAAAGTACTGTAATCATTGGGGCGAAGCTAATAGATTTTATCATCAAGATTTTCTCTGTTTTTTTCCTTTTTATCTTTTTTTTCATAAAATGCGAATATCTCTCCATTGGGAGAGCCTCTCGATTCGTAGGATCTGGGTATCCCCTCCCCTTGGTATTTCCTTGGACGTGGACGCTCAACAAAGTATATATAAAGAGCATAGCTCTATCGACTACTGGACCGCTACAGGAGGACGACGTCGAGAACGACGCGAATCGGAGATCGCATCTTGATTGGCAAAACCCACATAGTTAGCGAAGCAGGAGGGCAAGGGCGTGTTGATGGTCTATAGTTTTTGCTCTGGAAGATCAGTTTGCCGAGACGTATATAGACGATCGCAAACATATGAGCAGGACACGCGCGTTGACGTGCGCTTCGCGATAGATGATCGCGGTAGAGAAGAGTCGTGCAGGGGTCTGATGAAGTGAGAGCAGACGGCTAAGGACTATATGCTTCATGCACTTGGCTCTCTTCGCATCCAGTCCCTCTGCGAGGAATCCTTTACATGCCTCCTGTATATAAGGCTCTATATATATATATATATATAGCATGAGTTATATATGAGCGGAGAGGGACATCGGAGGAGGAGGATGGAGCAGGGACGAGGGTAATTGCCGGTCGCGCTGGTTCAATTAAAAAGTCAATCAGCTGCCTCGTCTTTCGCGGTCTCCTAATACGAAGTCGATCGAAGTTTGGTGACGCTCGAGATCGCGTTCCCTACACCTGGGAGCCTCATGAGTGTGAGTGACATTGGGAAAGTTGTGTGCTCCGAAAATGGGACCATTTTTCAAAAAAAAAAAAAAAGGAATCTTGTCGGGATTGATCATCGAATGTTTAGGGAACAGGGAAGAGATCTAATCGACAGTTTTGTAAATGGCATCAGTCCATCTTACTGTCCTCGATCTCCATGTCATCTTGGGGGGGGGGAAGGAACAGGAAGAGAGAGGGAAGAAGAGGCGAAAAGACCATAAATATTTGGTATACAAGGAGGGCCGTCGTACTGGGGACACTGAACTATGATCGTAGGTATAAAAATCCTGAGCCTTTTTTTAACGATCCCGTAAATCATTATATAAACGAACCGACCGAGGATTGAGACGTTCCGAGTGTTTTGGATGCTGACCTGCGCACAAATAACAGTCGCTCAGGTAAATTAAGAGAACTGTGATAAATCTATGAGAAGTTGAGCTCAAAATATTGGAGACTGGAAAACGATTTATCTCTATGTACCAGGATTTGTCAACTGCTAACGAATGTAAAGTTGGATATGGCAAAATAAATGTTTTGGGACAGTTAATGAATGATTTATTTGAGCCTCTCGCGATCGTCTGAAATGAACATTTGTTAATAGTTAATAAATTAATCATTTGATAAAACGTAACCTTTCTTGATTGCAAATGAATTTGATGACCATGAACTTCTACCGAGTTGAGGGAAATGAAAGCCATCGAACAAATCATTATCTTCAAGGAAATGCCATGCCTATGAAATTTCATCGTGATAAAAAAAATATTTTCTGAGCATTATAAAATGTTGTGACAGTTAATGAATGTTTGAGTAAAAGTACCAACTAAATATATTTATTTATTATAAATAAACTGTTTTCTCAGTGACGAACAACTTGAGTGGTTTTCGAATCGCGAAAGTAGTTTGATGTATACGATACGCTTGGTCGTTGCTTATTCCCGTTGACCAGTGTCACTGTAAATCCATTTTTTCCTCTTTCGATATCGTGCGGATCTTTGATCGTCTGAAATTAATCGAAACCGACAGTCGTGGCGAGCTTTTCGAGACCGCGCGCGATCTTTCTCGATAACGATCGAAATGCTTCTCCGACAAGGATGTTTGTGGAGCACTCTCATACGTATAACATCGTCTACACATCAGTCCCTCACGCCCGTGTATATATTTATCTACATACATGGTTAAGCTGGTGCAGCGATCCGCACGAATCACCTGTACCCGGCACGCTGCACTTCTCAGGTGGCTGTGCGAGATCATGTATCGACTGCGCAGCACCAAATAAAAAAGCGCCTTATCCCACATCACTTTACATAATAAGTGGTGTGCGGTTTCCGCCTTTTTGCTGCTCCCCAAGAGCATAGCCCTGCAACGCGTTTTCTGATGAATCCAAGCGGACGAAGCACCAGACAGATTAGCAATCTTGTAAACACGAGTTCGTGGCTGGCTCGTGCTTCATCGAACATCCAACTCTCATCATCGCCATTAACGCGTTTCAAACAGGTATCATGAACGTGTTATCCAAGAAATAGTGTGTCGACATGAGCAGGATCCTTATTTGTAGCCGAAAAGTCATGTAGCAACAAGATTTTTCTAATAATTGCTTCCGCCTTGAGTTACGAACGTATTAAGTTGCGATGGGTTTGCGCGATCGTTTCATAAGTGCTCTGGACTTTGTTGCACGCGCTTGAACCAATGAAAACTCTTGGATATATGAGACTCGCGTGGACACGCGTGTCGACGTGGACGCGTCAGTTCTCAGCGCGTTGTTTTCTATAGACAGAGCTGCTCGTCTTTCCAGATCTCGTGGCCGGGCGCTGAGTCACCGCATTTTCCAGGGCAGTAACTCGCAAACACTTTTCGCTTTCGTATTATTTCGCCAAGCAAGTAGTATATCTCAGTGTGCGTGCGACTTGCACTCTTTTTATTTTCTCTCCTGTTCACCTTCTTTCCTATTATTCTTCCTCGTTTTTCTCCTCCATCTTCTCCATTTTTTTCCCCCTTTTTCTTCTCTCTTCCGTACGTAAGTGCTCGAGTAACTGCCCCACTGACTCCAGACATCTAGACTGTGCACCCTTTGGTTACAAGTTCAAAGTTTCGTCACATTGTTCCTCCAAGAAAGCTGGCCAGCAGCTCTGTCGAGTGTAACGATCCTCCATTATTGAGAGTCCTGTTTACAAATCTTGCGCGCCCTTTCTCTTGGCTCCCGCGCTATCTGGAACTCCCACCACCGGAGCTTATCGCGGAACGAAGAACAATTTTGTATCTATAGTGGAAACCCTTTTGGGCAAGGGAGTCAAACTTCTCTTGGAAGAGGATCCTTCGCATTTCCATGTCTCATGAATCCTTCCATTTTCCTTAAGCATCACTCACTGCGCTCTGCACTTCTCGTTCCTCTCATTCTCTGCCCTCTTCTTCTCAAAACAAATCTTCTCCGGACTGGCTCCGGATCGAGACGTTTCGGGTTTCTCCAAGTTTTCGGACGACAACGTCGAACTTCTCTCGTTTTCTTTCTCTCCACCTTTCCCATACGTACTACTCGCTGCTCTTATGTACGTACAGGAAAGCAGAACACTTGGCTTCTTTCTCACTATCGGATCTCTTCGGGCTCTTCTTCTTTTTCACAATCTTTTACCAACTCCCCCAGTTTCATCCTCGCACTCGGTAATGGTCACCACGAAAACCAAGACAATCCTAGAAAAAGTTTATTCCGCTGACTTGTCGCAAAGATTCGCGTACAAGTACCCGCGGCATTCTCTTTTGCTGTATTTTTGTCAGGCACTTGCCAAGACCTCTCGCATGTTGTTTTGCCGATATAGACTCCAGTCTCGGGCGTCGAACCCACCGCTCCTGTCACGTAACTCTTTCCGCTTATTCCTACTATGTACGAGTATATACCCGGAATGCTACACATAGGTGGTCTCTACGAGTATCGCCTTGATGCTTTTTTTTTTTTTTTTTTACTCACTATAAGCAGGCGTGAGATCTTTTGCGACCCAGTGAGACTCACCGAACGGGGTAATCCATTTTTATCCTTTTTTTCTCGTGCCCGCTTGCTGATTTCTTCGAGCCCAGTCCGCGACGTTAGCCTGTGGGACCCCCCGGAGTGTTGCTCCACTCTTTTCTCTAGGCTAGAGTATCGCAAGCTGCTGAACTTCCTCAATCGTCGAAACTAGTCACTGCCATTGGTGCTTGAAGAAAAATAAATGGTGTTGAGGGTTGCATCGCTGGAATGCAACGACATTCTCCTTTTTCTTCAGCTGAGCCCATAATTATTATTTAATATTTGATCTAGACAATAAAACGATCCTCTCTGGCGACCCAAAAACTCAATCTCTACGAAAAATTGCCATGATTTTCAAAATTCAATAAATATTTAATAGAAATAAACATTTTTCGTTGAATCTCAACGCTGCATACTCGGAATCATCAGTCAAAATTGCCCAATTATTTCAAGGCTCGTGGTTTCGTCTCTCGAGACTGGCTGTCAACGAAAATCGGCCAAATTCTAGTTTTGATCGGGTGAATAAAAAAAAGTGAACAAAATTTTAATTTTTTTTTCTTCGTATTAACAGGAAACACGATTTTTCACATTTTTTAACTCAATCTCCACGAAAAATTGCCACGATTATCAAAATTCAATAAATAATTAATAGAAAATATATTTTTCGTTGATTTTTAACGTAGTAAACTTCAGGACCATAAAAACGAAGGACATTGTCCTTTTTTTTTATTAAATTGAACTCAAAAATATTTTCGTACGTCCTTATCAATGATTTCTGAACAATCATCACGTGTTCATTGATCAAGGCTCTCTGTATAAATTATTCACAGTCACAATTATAATCCCAGACACATCAATGAGCTGCAGATGCTCAGATGTGTTTCTATCAATCGGAAACCGTCGTAGCTGTGGCCTCGGTAACGCAAGACGCGAGAGATATATCTCGATTCTCGTTACGTTATCACTCGTCTGCAACTTTTGCTCAGCTTTCTTGAGGAGACGGAATGAGAAAGAATAAGCAGCTGGAGAGAGAAAAGGAGAGAGAGAGAGAGAGAGAGAGAAAAAGTGTAACGCTAGACAAATACCTTGGAGATAGATATTTTCAACAGAGCATTACAAAGTGTGACTCAACGCGTTGACGAGTCATTCGCCTGATACATTCGGCAGTGTGTGGAAAATTCTGTACGTACGATTCACAAATATATACGTTGATTGTTTTTTTCAATGCATAAACCGGATGACAAGGCCTTTGTCGTTGAGATGGGTCAGTTCGAACGGTAGTCTAAATATTTAGAATACGATCTTGCGACACAGCGATGGCTCCCTTATCGATGACCGAGTATCATCAACAGTTGCAACTTCTCGCGCTCTCCATGGCGCGTTAGATAGAGTAAAGTTGAACGACCGATCGGAAATTTTATATACACTCAATTTGCCAGAGGATAAACTTCCAATCTCTTGGTATTTGTTATCACGTGCGATTACGAGTTAAGGATCAACAGCATATTTTTTTTTTTTTTCAATTAAAGAAAAAGCTCGTCATTGTTGGAAAATCGTTTAGAATTAACAGGAAATTAATCCTCCGGTCGATTGCGACAAAAATTTGTGTCCACCTGAGTTTGTCGTCAAAATTGTAAAAAAAATCTATACTCGTCCAGTCACACTGAGAAAACAGTTTATTCATGATAAAAAAATATATTTAGCTGCTTCTTTTACGCAAACATTCATTAAGTGTTACAAATTTTGTTAATGGTCAAAAAATATCTTTGTTAGCACGATTACATTTCATAGGCAGAGCATTTCCTTGAAGATAATGATTTGTTCGATCGCTTTTATTTCCCTCAACTCAGTAGATGTTTATGGTTATCAAATTAATTAATGCAATCAAGAAAGGTTACGTTTTATCAAATGATTATTTTATTAACTATTAATAAATGTTCATTTGAGACAATCGCGAGAGGCTCAAATAAATGATTCATTAACTATTCAAAAACATTTATTTCGCCGTATCCAACTTTACATTTGTTGGCGTCCATCAAATCCTGGTACATGAAAAATCGTTTTCTCAGTGGGAGTCTCTGATCAAAATTGTAAAAAAAAAAAAAATCTACGCTCGTCCAGTAAGTCGATGGGCTCTTGATCATCACGATTCATCGTATTTCCCGGTAGCTCCCAAGCTATCGAAATCGCACATACGAGACATTGAGAGTTCAGGTCGTTTTCCATGAGATCAAAGCCAAGGAACTGAAGAGCGGAATTCTGGGCCCCACGATATCGACTTACAGTGCTGACGACCTCAGATAGGGTGCTGAAGAATTCATAGCTTGCTGCGAATCGAGTATAGTTGCGATTGCATCGTATACATATTTTACATGGGCTACTTCCACTCCCAGCATTTTCTAGATGTCGGTGATTTTACGGAGGCACACATAGGACGTTGCAATAAGTCGATGAGATTTCCAGTTGACCAAAGTTCCCTACTTTTCTATGGTCTTTAGCTTTTTTCTGCGCAGCATCGATTTATCAAAGTGTTGTGTTTTTCAGCGAACCAGAGGGAACATTATGTATTTTTATTTGGTACATTTCATAGAAACGTTATTGCCGTTAAATTATTACAAGAAATATATTTATAGCCGCGGGGATTCTATCGATAGCTGCGCTTTCCATACACCATGAGGCGAAATGTGCTGCTTACTTGCTTCACATTCAAATATATCTTTGGCACTCCGGTTGGCAGGCACGTTACCTCTCTAACCATTATCTCTATAAATATAGACATCAAAGTACTCGAAAGTATATCTTCCTGATAGAAACGCGAACGTTGCGTGTCATCGTTGCGCGGCTATCGAAACAAATGCTTCCGCTTAAATCATTGACACTTGAAGCTCGACGATGCAGTTCTCGGGGGAATTGCACGAGTTTCATGTATCGTTTCCTCATCTTCGGAATAGTGAACGATCTACTGGTCATCTTCGTGGATACTCGGGAGAGTAGGCCTAACTTTTTGCTCGCAGTTTTCGATGGCGTTGATGATTAGATATCGAAGGCTGAATCATACGAGCAAAAAAATTGCGTCTAGAAAGTGGCAGATGTGAAGTTTTTCATCTTTATTAGTTTCGTTCTAAAATGATGGATTTTTATCGCTTGGATCGATGAAATCGAGTCGCTCTTCACTGTCATCCCAAAATATTGGTTCTACAGAGTTTTACTTGCGTTACTCAAGCAAGGTGGCTACGCACAACAATGTTGCCATACTAAAAGCATAGAAAATTTCGAGATTATTAGAATTTTATGAAATTTGGTGAGCATACTATTTATTATTAAATATGAATATACAAATTTTTCTTTTACTATTGAAAACTCAAATTATTCGACAACTATGTAGACGAAAAAAAAATAAAAAATTTGTGTCATCGTATTTGATGCTGAAGAATATAATCACAAAATTTTATTAAATTCATTTTTTCAATTAAATTCATTGTCTCATTAAATGATTATTTTATTCAATTCATTTTTCTATTAAATTATTAATTTCATTTTTAATTGAATTCATTTTCTTTTTATTAAATTATTATTTTATTAAATTTGTTTATATGCGTGGGTGTAATTGGAATAATTGTATTAGTGTGCCTCATACATGCAGAGACTTAACGTGCGAGGTTCTATGTGCGGTTGCGGCAAGTTTCCAGCGATCTTAAAAAAATGTTGCGGTGAAGCGTCAACTTTCGCATCAGCAGCAACGGGAGCCTCGAAAAGGAAAAACGAAAGGCTTTAACAACGAATCTGCAATCTCCTATCTGCGTAAATAATTGTGTGTAAAGAGAATGACGAGCTCCATGAGAAATTACAACGAGATCGAGCAATATTTTGTCTTACACGAAATTTTATATTATTTCTATTAATTAATTTTTATTAAATTTCATTAATTTTTATTGACTTTTATTTGTTTTTATCAATTTTTATTTATTCAATGAAAAATCTTTGGGGTTCACAATATTTTCGGAAATTCTTGAAAATCTGAACACATGATTTTATTGTTTCGCAGTAAATTTGGTTGCTCCAGAGACTTGCACCAAAAAATCTTCATTATTGGCTCATTATATTTTGTCTTTTTTTTCACTTCGACCCAACTCAATTTATTTTTCGTCCAATTATTTATTGCGAGTATTTGGATAATCCTGTAGCCGTTGCTCTCGTTTTCGCTCCCATAAGTTTTTCATTCTGTTTTATTTTCTCGTGTCCGCAGCAAGCGAGGGATTATGCTGAAGCAGATATAATCTAGCGATATGATCAGCAGGAGGCAACATTATTTTGGACCCAAGATTGATCGATTGCGTAGAAATGTTTAGTGATGGTAGAAAAAAAATGGGCCACACGTAATTCCAAATCGATTATCGGATTGTAGAGGCATTTATTATATCTGTGTCGTCAAATACCTGGCGAATGATTAAAAATCTTATCGCGGGAAGCGCCGTTTTAGCATGGAAATGATAGATCGATGAATGAAATCAATAATTCTCGAGTCCTCTCCGTTTAAGGTGATCTATCGCTCTTGATAGAACGATAGACCATAGATCTATCGATCTATGATCTTTTGCTCAGTCGATAACAATTCTCGAACACGTTTTAGTTGGAGAGACTGTATATCAAGCCGTAGACACGATACTCCCTTTGAGGTCACGCACTCACCACTCTGGTGCGAATTTGCACTTTGACTTTTTAAAACTTTGTACTTATTTGATGAATTCATGAAACTAATCTTGGAACCATACTTTTTAGGGGTAAAATATCCTGAGTAATCGATTGCAATGATTTTGGAAATTGGAAAATGAAATTTTATTGTCAAAAAATGGCCAAATTGAAGGAAGGAATTTTGAAAACCTCTGATACACATGAAATTTTCGTGGCTGCAAATTTGCATCAGTGTTCGTGTCCACGGGTCAAAAAAAATCGTTTTACATTGTTCCCATTTCACCAGAGAAGAAAATGGAACTTTTCTTCGTCTTACTAAAACGGGCACCAATTTTTTGGTTATGTCTCACAGACATTGGTCACTCACGGGTCTCACAGACCCTCTGTACAAAATTACGTCCGTGCCAATAGTCAGTTCGACAAATTCGGCCTGAAATAACATTTTTCTCGTTGTCGAGAATAATGTTGCAATGAAAAAGAGGCTCGTAAACTTCGGCATAAGCAAAAGAATCTTTATGTCGACAGAAAGTCCAAACATTGCTATAATCTTTTTCGATGGCTCTTGGAGCGAGGAAAAAAAAGTATCAGAGACGTCAGGATAAGAGCGTATGACAGCTCTGGAGATCCTGTACCTCACTGACCGAGGGGACACGACAAAAAGTCCTGTGAAAACTCTCGTCCTCTGCGGCCGTGTTCCGTTGGTCCTTGACGTGTTTCTCGGCTCGTGTTCCATCTCCAGTCCATATGTGTGCGTTCCTCAATGTCCGCTTGGTCCTCGGATGCTCCTTCACACTGCATTCTTCGTGGGAAAACCAAACAAACATCTTGAATCGACCACGGTCTCTGCCGATGAACTGCATACACGCTATATATTCTACAGCACCCTTGAGAGATATTTTTGATGTTGCGGCGTTCTCACATATATACGTGTGTTCGATATTCTCAGTTTGCCCGGCTCTTTTTTATTCCTAGTCATTTAGGTCACGAAATTCTTTCACATTGTATTTTAATCTTCAATTTCCGTTCGATACTAAAAACTGAAAATTCAATTTCGTCAAAAAACTTCAATATTATGACGTTCTTCATTTTTTATCAAATTTATATTATAAAATTATTTATTATGGAAAAATATTCATATTTTTTATGGAAAATTGAGAAATTATTTTGACAATATTTTTTATTTATAACGAAACTGTCTGCAAAATTTACGATTGGGATGAAAAAAATTTACTTTCGGAAGAAACTTTGCCCAGTACTTCGCGCGTTTCGCGTACTCGAACGTTTCGAAGAAAATATCGATCTTTTCCAACCAAATTTTTGTCTCAGTATTCGAAATGGTGTTGGTTTTTTTTTGGTAGAGTGTCCAGCTTGTAATTGAGAAGAATAATGATTTATTTTCAAATATTCTCGAAAGCCGAAATTTTAATTGAATTTTTCACGAGAATTTGTCGAAAAAAATTTCTCGACATATTTTTTTTAGCACATCTCGAAATACTCGAGTCTCATGATCCGAAAAACGCAAATAGGATCCTCTATTTTCTGAAAGTATTTTCCATTTTTCAACCTGCACCAATTACACTGCTCGGGACACTCGGTCTCGTGTTAATGGCCCAATCGATTGACTGTCGATTAACACGGACAAAGTGATCGCCTCGGAGGGTTCCATTTCACACGCGCACCCCAAGTGCATCAATGGAGTTAGCGAAAGAGAACGAGAGCGAGAGAGAGAGAGAGGAAGCTAGCAGAGCTATTGCACACGATCAACCCCGAGCTGCTCTCACGCCGTGCTTAATGGACTGTTATTTCGCGCGGCTCTCTCGCACGCGTGTGCAATTACACATTCAATCAGAGAATAATAATCGCAGGCTCGATATATCAGGCCCTCTAACTGGTAATCAAGGTGGTTGCCTCGTTCCAAATTTTTTTTCGATGCTTAAATCTGCCCCAGCGAATGAATCTATGTGTCTGCCTCGCGATGTATAAATTGTAGCACGTTTCTCGATGAGGGTTCATCAGGAACGCGTGACGTTCGGTTTCCACTTATTTATTGGAGCCACTTGTTCTCGTTTCTCCGTTCGCTCTCATTCACAATTCTCCTTTAATTTTCTCGTGCATTTTGTTTTTCAATATCCCTTCAATCGCGACTCTGATCCACTGCTTTATTACCCAACGATTCTGCAGCGATGGGCGGACAAGAGCACGCCACGATCACGGTAGCGTCAAAAATTGATTTTTAACGATTCGCTTCCATCGGGCCATTATTTTCGTCCGCAGAATATTCCACAATAACCCCATCGACATATATCACATTACAATTACGGCAAACCACCTTCCTCTGATGATTTACAGCCTTTCGTACTCTCGCAACGCGATTGACCTCAATCTAAATCAAAATTTGTTTTACCGAACGTTTTCTTGAGGAGAAACGTACCGACTCGCAAAACGTTCTCACGTCTTGAATTATCGATAAAACTCTAATCGATTTTAATCCCTTTGGCATGTAATCTTAAGTGCCGCACAATCGCATTCTTGTTGATTAATACACTGATGAAAACTCTCAATCGAAAGGGCGTAGTGAATTCATTTAAGTAGATAATCCATTGACTCTTTTTCACTGAGACAATCGATAGCCGCAACCATCGACATATTTACAGTTCGAAATCTCACCATCTCTCGACGTTGCCAGTTGCTTTATTTATTATTTTATTCTTCAGACATCGACGACAGAAAAAGAAATAAATAGGAAAAAGGTTTTCCAAGTTTTTTCTTGGGCTTGCGAGTCCGAGGAATTAAATTAAGGAGAATGGCTACACACAACAACGTTGTCATGTAAAAGCATAGGAAAATTCGAAATCATTGGAATTTTATAAAATTTTGTGAGCATACTCTTTATTATTAAATATGAATATACAAATTTTTCAAGATTTTTCTTCTACTATTGAAAACTCAAATTATTCGACAACTATGTAGACGAAAAATAGGAAAAAATGTGTGTCATCGTATTTGATGCTGAAGAATATTATCACGGAATTTAATCAAATTTTTTTTTTTCATTAAATCATAATTTTATCAATTTTTATTCTTTTTTTTTTATTAAATCAATATTTTATTTAATTTTTCCATATATTTAATTATTATTCTATTAAATTTATTTAATTTTATTTATTTCGTTAAATTCTTATGGTATTGTCGTATGTAGCCAATCTCGTTGATCATTGCTAATTGTGCCATTGAAAAATTTCTTCAAAATGAAAATGATATCATGGAAAATAAGTTGGAGCATAATTTTTCGCCACGATCGAATAGAAAGTTTTAATGTTGAAAAATATAGCGAACTCACTATTGTTTACAAAATATGTGTTTGTCGTTCGATATCATTGCGTATTAGCAAAGAATTCAATCGATCGATGCGACGATATAGGATTAGCTTGATCGCTGTATCTGATCGTGTGATGAATTCTCAGGGGTCAATGTATAGCAAACACGACAATATCGCGTGCTCATCGTTCTTCCCCTCAAAACACGATAATTCAACGAGTTGATATTAATTTTTTTTAAAATTCTTTCATATTCAAAAGAAAAAATATTATCAATGTGTTGACCCAAGAAAAATAATTCCCATTGACAAAAATCTTTCGAATTATTACTCAAAATTGCAAATAAAAAAAAAAACATGAAAATCGAAACGAATAAAAAAATTAAAACGACCGTTAAAATGATGAATGTCACAATTTCTCGTGCAAGTATTTGCCGAAGATTTGTGGCTCTCTTGATTCTCAAGAGTTTCCATTCATCCTGCGTCTGGAACGCCAGCCAAAAAGGAGAAAAACGAAATGGTCGGATATTGACGAGAATTGTGTGTCGACGTATATTCATTGAAAAGAAAAGATCAATCTCCGAGGGGGCAGGTCGAAAAAAATGGACAAGTCTGCTGGGACCAATCGATTAACTTTTGACAAAAGTTAAAATAAGAAAAGTGTGTCCACGTGGGCATTCGTAACAATAATAACGACGTGTATCAATAAAATTGTGGAAATCGTCGATCATCCATGGAAATGTTTGCAATTTAAGTGTTATTGTCGACAAGATTGATGACGTTTGCCATGAAAGTCTTGAGCGAAATTGCTCTGAACCAGTTTAGTAGCTCAAAATCGCTTAATCTACATCTCCGCTTAGTTCTCAGTGGAAGAATTAAGTGCGGTAATCAGTGCGGAGTTTGGCAAAGAATTCTTTCACGCTGTGATTAATCAGCGAAAAAGTAAATAAAATAAATGGTATTTGCTGATATTGCTCGCCGAAATGGACCACAAATTCTATCAAGGAGACCGCCCTCGACTCAACTCTCAAACGCATTTATTCGTTCTCGATCCCCCCCCCCCCCCCTCCCCGTGCACTCCACACTCCGCCGTTGGGCGTCTTAATTCCTTTTTAATGGGCTCCGATAAAACTGTGATAAACGCACGTTGCCTTTCGCTAACGAAAACAAGGGTACAACGATCACAACATTCCCTATCTATTCTTATTTGTCGATAGTGTAATTCACTTGATATCTGATAAGTGAGATGAGTGCTTCGGATTAATCTCCACCGGAATTTGTATTGGTGATCTAAAATAAAGAGAAATATTTGTTTTTTTCATTTTTCGTGAAATATTTTTTTATTTTTAAACTTATTTCGGTAAATCTGCGCTGTCGATGTCTCGCGGGGAAATATTGACTTTGTTGCTGAAAGCCAGTTGGACGAGCGGACTCAAAGAATCCCGCAAAACTTCGCATATGTCCGCTATATAAATAAATATCGTTGGAGACGTATGAATCGCGATGGACTCGAGTTTGACCAACGTTTCTTGACGAAACCTTCCCGATTGGCTTCTAAAATTCTTAGTTATTAGCACTCGCCTCTCGGAGATTTAGCATTTCTTTTGAATTTCATCCTAAAAATCATTCTCACAATTTAACGCTCTCGTGGAATGAAAAAGTTCAGAGATATCTTATCAGCTGTAATTTTATGGTGCGTGTCTCGTGATTCCTCAAGAATTCACAGCCATGGAAAAAATGTGGGTCAGTTTTCTTTTTTTTTCTATAGAAAATCATCAAAACCTGGCATTTTTCTTTGTCGTGGAATTTATTTATGCAACGAGCAGTAAGATATCTGAATCCTATGCTTATGCATGTAAACTTGAGTGATCCATTACTCGAAAACTATGTAGAAAAAAAATCTTAAAAAATTAGTATATTCATATTTGTGTGTGCTCACAAAATTTCATCGAATTTTAATAATTTCGAATTTTTCTATGCCTTTAATATGGCACCATTGTTGGGTGTAGTCAGCTTAACGCGATCTCGAGTAGATTTTGTTGGAACGGAGGATATAAATATGTGTGAGGTTCGAGTTTATCGATCTCCTAAGGATTTTTCTTGTAAAATGATAATTTTCAGTGTTTTTATAGATTGAAATATTTTTTAACTTTTTAAATAATATCGATCGTGATGGATATACGATCAATGATCGGGACATATTTGTGTACTGGTATCGTCTGGAACAAGAGGAAGATAGAAAAAGAGTGTAAGAGATGAGGATGTGCAGTATCGTGGTTGCGAAGCAATGCAGGAGAGATTAGATTGTCGGTAATTGAGAGCCAAGTGAGCAATGGCGCGACATACTCTTGGAGAAGCGGCGAATGCATGATAATCCTTAGCTGTCTATACAACTAGAATTTTAACAGCTTTTTGACGAGAGGATTCCAAGTGGCCGCGGGACTAAATTATTGGCAAAGAAAATATAGCCAGAGATTTATATTCCGACAAGTATGTCGCGCGTCTGGCGTTGAAGCTCATCGTGGCGGGGATTAACGAGTGAAACGCGCGTGTGCAATTGTCGACGATTAAATAATCAGCCGCTCAAACAAAGTTCGGAAAAAAAAAAAAAAAAAAAAAAAAAACAACAACAGCTGGTCAACAAAATTCGCGTAAAAATAAAGAAAAAACGTAAGAGCCTGGAATTCGGAAGAGTTTCTACGAATTACTCGCTCGGGTCAATCGAATTAACGCGCACAGGATCGTCGCAAATTCACAAATATTTAATGTTACTCTCGCGAGCGAAGATGTGGGCGCAGCCTGGCACTTTGACGCGCCGTTCGTGCCTTCGGAGTTACGAGCGGCCAATGGTAATATATATATGTTAGAGAATGGAGGAATCTCTGAATCTTCCGAGTGCAAATATTTTTGGCGCCAGGTTTTCCGACTTACGTCTTTATATACCTGTACCGATAGCCTTGTCTGCGACTGCGTTCCTCTGTCCACGAGACTGACGTACGTATGGACACTGGTGCGGAGCGATTCGCGTCTGTGCGCAAAGCAAAGAAAAAAAAAAAAAAAAAAAAAATATCGTCCTTATACTTCGCGAGAGGATCTTTGCAAACGCCGAGAGGATCTCGCGGTCAAGCTCTCCTCCTTGCCGTGAGTGCGTAAGTGCGAACGACTGTTGATACAAGAAATTATCGTGTGGGAGTATAACGAGAGTTACGAGACCTTTGCAGGCGTGGATCTTCCGTCTTTTTACGGATCCATTGATGCCGATACGCGTACGAATCTCCGCGATATATTTATTCAGGAAAACTTGATTTTTTCGACTCCGACTCTATGAAGACTTTTGCGGCAGTTTGGCGGATGAAAATTGATTTTTCGTCGATCACACGATCGACCCAAACCTTCAGAATTTTAATCACCAAATTTTCCTCTTCAGGAGTCAACGTAATGACGTCACGGGCTTAAGAATGATACTCGGAAATTCCGGCGTTGACGACAATGATGGAACGGATTTTTATTGCATTTTTTAACGATTGGTATTCCCGCGTCCGCATTTTATCGAATCGTATTTATCGTGGAATTATTAATCCGGACATTGTTTGTTGCGTGTGGATTCTGTCCGCGTCCGCTTACGATATTTTTTTAATTCGAATGGTGCGTCGTGGGGAGACAATAATCGAGAATGAATGCGGCGCCGTGATCATCTAGTTCTTCTCATCCATCATCCGGCGATCGTTCAATTAATCGCAGAAAATCGAAAAATCTCTGGAGATTGAAAAAAAGATTTTTCGCGTGATTTCTTTTGAATAAAACGAAAGAGGAAAAAAAAGGAAGAATGATAATGTTTCGACACTAATTTGCCTATTAATTGGCGTTATAATTTATGCAAAATTTACCAATACCTGTTTCGTAAGCGTTCGGCAAACCTTTGTACCTTCTTAAATCATAGTTCTAATGGAAAAGAAAAAGTTCACATCCACACACGTACGGGACACTGTGGAAAAGATCCATTTAATGGGAAGTTCATTGGACCGAGATTTATTGAGCTGGCGGTCAGGTTTCTGCTTTATTTCATTTTCATACATCCTAATCGATTTTTTCTTCCCCTCTCAATAAATATGACTTTAATTGATTTTTTTATCATTGATTTTTTTATAAATTCATAAAACACATCCAATACCTTCAATTTCAATCAGAGACTCTGGGTAAAAACTTATCATCCAAATTCGTTCTTGCACGCGTTCGCCTCTCGTATCTTTCGAGAGAAAAAATATTTTAAACATCATGGGACTGCGATCGGACTTTGCCACCGAGGCCAAGAGATCAGCTGATGGACGCGGCTATAGCTTATTTTTTTCTCGATTCAATAAATCAAATTCTCTGCTGTTCATTATTACGCACGAACCTCCATGGGGGTGCGCATGGGGTTTTGCTTTTTTTCTTCTTCAATGTGTCTTGGAAAAATAAAAAAACGACTGCTTTAAGATAAATTTCCATGGAGGAGGAAATTAGAGCTGCGGTAATCGATTAATGTGAATTTTTATTGGAGCATTTTGGATGGTGTTGAAGTTTGTATCGTGAGAATGCAACGAATTTTTTTTATTTCTTCAGCTGAGCTCGTAATTGTTATTTAATATTCGATCTAGACAATAAAATTTTCTGGTGACCCGAAAATCAATCGACACGAAAAATGGCCATGATTTTCAAAATTCAATAAAAATCTAATGGAAAATATATTTTCCGTTGAATTCCAACGTTGTAAACTTAAGAATCATCATTCGAAATGATATTTGATGGGAAATTGGAATTTGTATATCGTATTGGCATGAGAAGATGAAAAAATTGAAATGAAAAAATGGAGAGGGTCATGGCCCGGAAAATTTTGATGAAAATGACCGACTTACATTTTCGTTTATGGTATTTGAGATAACGCAGTATCGATTCGGTTTTTGATATTCCATACGTCGAAGGATACGCGCGTCCATTTATCTGTTATCTATTTGACCGTTTCTTCACTTTGCTGGGCATAAAGCGTTTGTTCCGCCGCTGGCTATCCGCTAATCTTTGGGCAAGCATTGCGCAAGCTGGCTCTTACTTTTCCTTACCGAAGCGTATGAGCATGTTCCACATTCCGATTGATCCGAAATTCCTTGAATGATATCAAGTAAACTGGCTCTGTCACTCGCTACGTCTGGTAAATACGGAAAAAAAAACAGCATCGTTCTAAATGGATCTGGCAAAATGTATTTAATCCGTATCTCAATTTTTCTTCGACTTCATGAAGAAAATGCCACTTTCACATGACAGAACTTCCATAATTCCTGAGCTAATCTATGCAGATAATTCGCGAGACTGGAAATAAGATATTTGTCGACTGAAAAATTCGCTTGGCTGTGGCATAAAAAAAATGGCAATTTGTTCGGAATTTTTTGGCTTTGCTCAGGTTTGTTTAGGTTTGTCTAGGTTCTTTGGGTTTTTTGGGATTGTTGGGTTTTTTTTTGAGCTTGTTTGAATTTTTTTAGATTTTTTTCGGTTTGTTCAGGTTTGTTTGGGTTTGTTTGTGTTTATTTGAGTTTTTTGGGTTTGTTTGAGCTTTTTTTTGGATTCGAGTGGCTGTGGCATGAAAAAAAATGTAAATTTTTTTTATTGGAAGGGAATTTCGTTGTCCTAAGTTTGGTTCACATCTACAACGAGGATATTCGTGAAAGTTGATGATTCGGCTTTTTCAAATTATTAATATTCAATGGAGAAAGAGTTGGTGCATCGTGCAAAATTTCCAATTCCTGTAAAAACCACGAGGATCGATCTCACATCGAAAATAAACATCAGGAAGGACGTTAAAAAGTTAGGGAGGAAAAGATCATGTTGGATGGCGGTTGAAGTCTGAAAAACAAGAGGTGGAGTGAATTTTTGCAGTTCTGTTTCCTCATTCTTTGGGTATCATCACCAGGAATTTCGTTTATGAATAAAATAGTATCGATAAACATGTTATTTCACACGGAGACTCAAAAATTGGTGAGAAAAAGAAGTCGAAGAGGAAAATACGAATAATCAATTGTGGCTTTTATCTCGTGGACGTTTGAATTCCATTTTCCTACTAAGTCCATAAATCATATGTGTGTTAACGTTATTTGAATAACTCAGGCTCATTAATCGTCTAATATTAGAAGCATTTGTCAATCGTAAATTGATTCTGTCTCGATGATACGACGAAATTCAAATAATGGTGAAAATTATCTCTCATTTGTGCTCGCTTCTTGACAATCGCGGATTCTTGAGCTACTAATACATTGGGATTGTGTGCGGTACAGCTGAATACACGACTAAGTTTCGGTACTACTGTACCGCGTCTGAATGGGCAACGAGATGAGCTCCTTTCCTCACTCGAGAGATTTCCAAATGTTCGACGGACAAAAGATGAACTGTAAGAGTGACACAGAGAATGAGAGAGAGAGAGAGAGAGAGAGAGGGAGAAGGGAAGGGAGGACGTATAATCATGGCATAGAGTGTTTATATCTATAGTTTTATGTGTATGCGATCGAAGGGGAAGTGAATAGAGAATCTCTCGTAGTAGCTCGCGGGACATCGAGAAGCACTGGCACACAAGTGCTCTGCAAACATAGTAATGTATTTATAGAGGGAGTGAGCGAGAAAAAGGTAGAAATCTACACACTGAAAAGAAATTTTTGTTGGAAAAGATCGATATTTTAGTTGATACGTTCGAGTAAACTTCGTTTTTGAAAAATCACAAAAATGTTGTCATTGCAGCGAGAAATATTGGAGAAAGTTTCTTCGGAAAGCAACATTTTTCGCCATCTCAATTGTAAATTTTCCTCGGAGTTTCGTTAGCAATAAAAAATATTGTGAAAATTACGAAAATTTTGAAATGATCGAAAAATATTTAGTTTTCAACAAAATATCCACGTTTTTTGACAACATTTCATTTTCAGTGTAGGCTAACGGTTGAAGTTGAGTTTTATTTGACTTTCGCCAAAATCGATCGATCGAGCGATTCTATCTGGATTTAATTATATTTATTAGAATTTCAATTACCAAGGAATTTTTATCAAATGTAAGGAATTAATGCCAAAAGCTGGTAATGATTCTTTATAAAGAAAATTTCAAAATTATGAAAAAATATTTAGTTTACCGTATCCAACAAAATATGAAACTTTCTCGACAAAAAGTCGTTGTCCTGTTTGCATTAATTCGCGACAGAATCGTTGATTGTTCTCATAACCTGAAGATCCATGGCGAAAGAGTAAATTCAATAGTTTCAGACAAAAATAAAGAGGATCTTAAGGGGCGAGTATTTAGAGGAAAATATGACGTGAAGCGTCGTGTTTATGATTGAAGAACGAGCAATAACTCATTGGAAAAGTACGTTGAAACGTGGAGCAGCCTGTTGCGGCTGACCACGTCCATGTAAAGGAGAGTGTCGCTCTTAAATGTTGGAATAGAGCAAAGGAGCAAAAGACAAAAGGTTTAAAAAAATAAAAGAGGAGCCTGAAAGCGAAAGGACGAAGAAAATGAGGCGTTTTGATGGCAGTAGTTGCGGCTCGTAAGCTCGTCTCGTATTCTCGTCGTACAGGTGCTGGCTGCATGTTTTTTTGTGAAGATGACTATTTACTATTACGAACAATATTTCTAAAGACCCTTCAACTCTTTTGGTTCTTATTTCTCCTTCCGGCTCTGCGAGTACCGAGCAGGGATACCCAGAGTCTTGAGTTTTCCTCCTGTGAAGTATTTCATCTCACGCGACGTATCTCGTTAATTTCGTCCGAGGCAAACACGCGCTGTCACTCTTGACATCACTCGCGCCTTCTCCGCTCGCGTCCGGTTTCTTGTTCATGTCCGTCCCTAACGGATCGCTAATTCTCAATCAACACGCGTCAGCCTTTTCCGCATGGAAATCTGCATTCGTTTTTCCGACTAAAAGTTCTGACCACACTTTACGAGCGGCATTGTCGCTGCAACGACCTGGACGGATCGTCGTTTTTCTTAAATTTGACGATGTCTTCAAAAAATTGGTCAATTTGACCCGGAGTATATTTAATGCGGAGTGCATCAATAAATATTCGATTTCAATTCAATTTTCCGAACGAAAATTCGAAAATTTGTGTTCGGGTCAGAAAGACCCGACATATTAAAATTCTGATCACACTTTACGAGCGACATTATCGTTGGAACGACCTGGACTGATCTTCGTTTTTCTTAAATTTGGCGATGTGTTTAGGAAATGGGTCAATTTGACCCGGAGCATATTTAATCCGGATCGCATCAATAAATATTCAATTTCAATTGAAATTTTCGAAGGAAAATTCGAAAATTTGTGTTCGGGTCAGAAAGACCCAGTGTAGAAAGGAAGGGTTGAGAAATTAATGTATACATTTCCTTGTATATTATCCCGGAATGATAATGCAAAAGTTGTGAGGCGTCGGTCACGCCTCTGGATCTCACAATAACAACCGCACCAGACATGTTAATACCGATAATTATCGGCTCTAGGAAATCTGTCCGATTAGTCACACTATGGGGGAAAATATAAAGAAGTAAAATATTTTTTGTTGTGGCCACACGCGCTCGCACATTAGACGTCGCTTTTATATTTTCTAATTATTGTTATTAATATTCATTAAAGCTTCAAGCGCACGTCAATCCTTCAACCGTTTGTTTTTACATTGCCCAAAGCCCATGACCCAGAAAGCATGTTTTCTTAGGAGTCTAGAGAAGGGAGGGAGTTTCGTACAAGGGCATCATATTGGTCAAGAATATCATATTTCCTACTGGTTGATCAACTCAACCGCGAAACCTTATCATCGAACGGCACTCAACACCGAAAGGGCGTCACCCACAAGACTCAACCATAGACACGAATGCCACTCATACTATTTCCATCAAAATACTTTTTTACTTTCTCCTAGAAAAATGAAATAATTGAAAATTTCATCAAATTTGGTGAGCACACTTTTTAATATTAAATGAAAATATTTTTTTCAGATTTTTTTTCAACATAGTTTTCAAATAATTGAACACCATAGTTTCCATGCATAAGCATAGGATTTAGATATATATATAGGTATGTCATTTGCATATTGGAAAGTCAAATTATTCGACAACTATGTAAACGAAAAATAGAAAAAAAATTGTGTCATCATTTCTGATGCTGAAGAATATTATCACCAAGTTGGATAAAAATTCTTATCATATTTTCGTACGTAGCCAAGCTCCTTGAGTTCGATTTTCCTTGAACCTTTTTTGGAATAAAAATATATATATATTTTTTTATAAACTCTAGCTGAAAAAACGTTCGAAAAATTCGAGGTTTTTGTAATAAAGATTTCATTTTTTTTTTTTTGTAAATAAAAATGGTCCATGAAGTGAGCTCGAGGATTTATGAGAAAAGGATGAAGAGGAAGGAAGGAAGTAGGACGGATGGAGAGGATAAGAGTATGAGAATTTTCGGGTTAGTGAGTCTTTCTTGTCTGGTTTTGTTGCTCAACGTCAACGGTCTAAAAAGCTTGTGGGTTTCACGAGGGTGGAGACGATTCGGTGTTGCAAAAACGAGGCTATGGTTGAAGTGCGAGCTGCCTGAGACATGTTCGGGTTAGACGAGTTGGGCGGGGCGGGCTTGCAGTCAAAACAAATAACCCAAGACGTTTCAATCCGGGCAAGTAGCAGTGAACTTTAACCTATATCCTTTCCTTACCGATGCACTGGCTCCTTTTTTCCTTGCGAACGTACCCGGCAATCTGAGATGCGAGCCGGGCCCAGGGGTTCATTATGGAACGAGTAAATTTTTACTTCTGAGCATTAAAAAGCCACGAAGCGAACGAGAATAAGAAGAAAAAAAAGAAAAATTCTTTTTTTTTTTTTTAATTTTGATGAAATCTCAAACTCAACTAATTACCAATTCGATGATTGAGAGTTGGTGCGATTTGATAAATAGTCGTTAAGATATAGACAACGCTCTTGACCCTCGAAGCGTCCGAAAGAGATTCTCTGGCTCACAATAATTTTTTATTCATCACTTTCGAAAGTTGAAAAATCTTTTGGGTCCATTGAAAATGAAAAGACGAGTCGAAATGTCGGGTTCCTGGGTTAGTGTCTACCTTTCGACGAGCTTACGAGTGATTCGTGATGAAACGAAATAAAACGCGCGCACGAATACACATCAGGCATAATCGTTATAAATTACGTTAGACATGTGGCGTTTAGGCCCGCGTAATTGATTGCTTTCTCAGCGCGCTAAGATAGCAGAGCGAGCGTGTGTGTACACACGTATTTGTACAACAAGAGAGGGGTATAGGTTGCGCGGGAGAGATGCGAGAGGCAGAAGAGCCGAAGCCTCGAGGTATAAATTATAATTGAATTAGCCTGAGCTCTTAATTAAGCCAAGGAAGCGCAAAGGATGGGATTGGAGAAGGCGGCTGGGCCCGATGGCCCAGCACCAAGTTTATATAGAGAAGCAAGACGGAAAGCTCCAAGAGAACGAGAACGCACGACCCGTTTTATTACACTTGGCTTGAGAGATAATAGTCGAGAGGAGAGTCCTGACTGCTCGCGAACGATGATGATCGCTCCGTCTCTCGGACTCTTCATGTCTGCAGCAAACCGTCATGACGTTGTGTGATTTTTCTTTCGCCTCTGTCTATATGCCTCACCGACATCTTTCTTCTCTGCCTCTCATTCTTATTATTTTTCTCTTTGACCGCGCCACAGCACGAGATTCTCTTCCGAAACTTTGAGGAGAAGCGCTCCTCCTATACATTCTCTATCTATAAAGACACACAACACACACCCATTCCTATGCGCGAGATATAATTTACAACGGGGGCGTCACAATCGCATTTATGATCCGCGCTGTGTGCTCTTCTCCTCACCGTCCTCTGTATAAACCCCGCCATTTTTTATTTTACACTTTTTTCAATTCCTTCTTCCTCTTTTATATTCCCATCTACCGTTCATATCCAACAACTTCGTCATGATTACCGATACGCTATAATTTTCGACCACCATTTATTTTATCACAAAAACATTCAATACTAAATCTTCATTTACTCTAATTAAAAAATTTCCATCAACGTTTCGAAGAATTTCAAAAAATCATTCAAAACTATTGCTGCAATCTTCTGGGCATTGCAAATTATATATTAAATCATTTTTTCCAATCCTAAAAAGGAAAAATGACGTTGATTTAAATTGAAATTTAATTCGGTCAATTTTTAAATTGAGGTTACGAATTTTTGCAGATTGTTGTTTTGCTACCGAAAAGTATCCATAACGATAGAAAATAATGAATTCTAAGGCAATCGAAACATTTGTCCCGACCGGATTTTTTTTTCATTGTGCTCAGGACCTACTTTACATTTACTGCTCATTCGTCGATCGGCCTATAGAAATATTTTTATTCGGCCCTTCGAATAATCATTTATTTCTATTATAGTCATCAAATTATTAATTATACCAATTTTAATAGTTCACATAACAATCAGCTATATTTTTTATTATAATCAAATTATTTAGTTATAAAATAATTATATTATTTGTATTAAATAATTTGTATAAAAATATTAAATTAGTGAAATGGAATTAGTTGAATTGGACTATGAAATTAATTATTCAATTATAAAATAATTAAATTTTCCATGACAATTAATTTAAATTCAATTATTAAAATAATTATTTAATTATAACAACATAAATAAATTATCATGATAATTCGGAATTGAATTATAATTCAATTATAATTTAATTATATCCAAATACAATCAATAATATATAATTTCTTAGATATAAAATTTTAATTATATTTTATTTTTCAATAGTTTTACTTATTTTTCCCGCCTTCGAGTTTCAGTTTCAATTGCATTAACAAATGAACCATATTTCGTGTTAAAGCGACAGGAAATATCCTTAATCTCGAGGGTTTTGGTTTAGTGTGTTGATTCGATGTTAAGTCTGTGAATATTTAGTGAGTTTTCATCGTGAGACTCGAAAATGTTGTTGTTCTCATTATGCTAGTATTTATTAAGGGTCTCTGACCGTGGATTCCTTGAACCGAGCTCTGCTTTTTATCATTAAAGTTTTCTACCTCGCCCTGTCATCCTTTCCCTCTCCTCCCTGCACTCGTTTCATCGCTGTGCAAACTGTGTGTAGCCCCTTCCCCCTGCACACCCTCACGAGATCTTTCTCGAAGAATCTCAGTCGCGTTTCTCGTAACTCCTGTTTTATCGCGTACGTTTTCGTTTCCGGCGGGTGCGCCCTGCTGCAAAATACGAAAACGACGCGAACTGCATACAACTCTCGGTACTTCGTGTCCTTTTTTCTCCCTCCCCCCTCTCTCCCTCTCTTTCTCTCTCTCAGTCTCTCTCTCTCTCTCTCTCTCTCTCTCTCTCTCTCTCTCTCTCTCTCTCTCTCTCTCTCTCTGTTTTTCTTCTTACACAAACCTGAACCAAATTTCCCATTCTCCCTTTAATTCTTCTACTACACTCGTAAAACCGACTTTTACAATCGTGACACTCCAGCGATAAGGACATTTGTCCTTTTACTCTCTCGCACTGAAACTTCCGTCGAATTGAGAACCGTCACCGATAGAAGAGCCAGAGCACAAAGAATCCGGTAGAAAGAAACTGCTGGAATGTCAGTTCCCTTCCATAAATTACGTCCCTCTAAACGTTTCGATGCGCCAAACGATTTGCTTCCCATTACTTCTCCTCGTTCTCACAATTTCTCTCTCCATACCTAAGTCCGAGGATTATTGGATTATGTTTTAGCAAAGTGTAGAGGAATTCAGATCGATGAAGAAATCGAGTGACTGCCAAGACAGGAAATTCGAGTAGAATCCATGCCCCTGACGATTTTTTCACATGGTGATGAAATTTGCATCTTTTTTCTCCAGCTAAGCCAAGAATTATTATTCAATATTTGTTCTAGACAATAAAACGATCCTCTCTGACGACCCAAAAACTCAATCGACATGAAAAATTGCCATGATTTTCAAAATTCAATAAATAATTAATAGAAAAAACATTTTTCGTTGAATCTCAACGTTGCAAACTTCAGAATCGTCCTTCAGAATTGCTCAATTATTTCGAGGCTCCTGGTTTCGTCTCTCGAGACCGGGTGTCAACAAAAATCGTCCAAATTCTAGTTTTGATCCGGTGGATGAAAAAAAATGAACAAAATTTTTATCTTTTTTTTTCTCGTACTAACAGGAAATACGATTTTTTACATTTTTTAAACTCAATTTCCACGAAAAATTGCCATCATTTTCAAAATTCAATGAATAATTAATAGAAAATATATTTTTCGCTGAATCTCAACGTTGCAAACTTTAGAATGATTTTTTCCATAATTTTCTCCTTCACTTATAAAATTGCCAATTGGCAAGTTTTTGAACAGTCATAAGAGACCCGAAGCTGAAGGAAGATCTGTCATTCGATTATCGTGAGGGTGTGACGAGGGATTGCGTAATCCACTTATGGGATAAGAATCTAAATTGTAGTAAGCAACTTCGTCTCGACAGTTGGGTGAGATAAAAATGAGAGAAAAAAAATCATTGACAGTCGAGGAATGTGGAGATGTGAGACGATTGAAACGAGAACTGCCACTTTCTTGATGCAAATGCTTTCTAAGAAAAAAGTTTCGGAATGTGTAATTCATCCCAGTCCACCGTCTCTCTCTCTCTCTCTCTCTCTCTCTGCGTAAAAACGCGCCGCTGATCTTTACTTTTCGGAGACTCAAGTAAACACGAATATCATGTCAATCGACATGTATGAATTTTTATGCGGGTCGGGTTAGCAGAATCCAGAAAGTCTGCGGTCCCAGCAGAGCTCTGGGCTCTTTGGGATGTGGGTTCGAAGGAGCTCCATACACCTTCGAATATATTGGGGGTCAAAGGACTTTGGAAGTCGAGGAAAAGTTGATATTAAGTGATGATACGATTTTGCGATCGGATGTTGATTCTCGGCGAAAGATCGAACTGTATTCTGCACACGGAAGGCTCAGGATCGTCAGACCTTATTCGCAAAACAACTATTTCGAGAATAGAATAAAAAATTGTCGAACTTTTTTATTTTTAATTTTTAATTATTTTTTTATGAAGAAACAAAAAAGATTTTTGTTGAGGAATTTTGTGTGATTGACAAGAGACGAAACCTTCGCTCAAAAGTCCGCAGAACGGCTTCTAGAATTGTGCAATCCGAACGGCATATGTCTCTCGTCTTCTGGTGTATGTTCATCACCGGCGGTCTCTATGGTTTTCCCCTTACGCACAGTGTCAATAGCAGTCCGGTAATTATAGGAGCTAAGTGGTAAATTCCAACGTTCGAGAGCGTTTGTACCTGTTACATGTACAATCGGACTCACACATATGTGCAAATGTATATACAAGAAATACGTATACAAACTATACTATTGAGAACGACCCAACGGTCGTCCTTGGGCTTCTTTTCTGTTGGAGATTGTTGTAAACTGAGAAATCTTAAACCTCGACTGTGTGCCATCGAATAAATCATTTTTTGTGCGGTCCGTACGATTGCAATGCACTCAATAAATTGGCAAATTATTTAAAAACGTTTTTACTAACTTTCTATTAACCAGGAGACACCACACTCCCTTCGAGGTCATGCACTCACCACACTGGTGCAAATTTGCATTTTGGCTTTTCGAAACTTTGGATTTTTTCGATGAGTCCATGAAATTGATCTTGGAACCATACTTTTTTGGGGTAAAATGTCCCGAGTTATTGATTGTAATGATTTTGAAAATTGAAAAATGAATTTTTATCGCCGAAAAATGACCAAATTGACGAAAAGAATTTTGAAAATCTGTTACACTTGAAATTTTCGTGGGTGTCAGTTTGCAATTGTGTGGTGTCTACAGTTTAATTATAAAAATTCTTAAATTTCAACAAAATTGAATTTGCGATTTCGAATCGGCGTGCATCGTCATTTTCTGTAGGCAATTAAACGAGAGCTCCAAAAATTGCATCGTAATGCAATGAGAAGCTGCATATTGGGATAAAAAAAAGTGGATAGCGGATTTTTTGGGATAAAAAAAAGTCGATCGATCAAATGGGATATTTTTTAGTGACTGGGAAATAAGAGAGTGTGAGAGAAAAAGATAGGAAGAGAGCGACCCGCCGGCGACGAGCAAGTACGGTACGTCGGGTCGAGAGGGCCCGGCGCGTCTGACCAGTTCGGAATTTATCTACTTGCGCCGAGTCCACGAGAGTAGTTCGGGGGTTGCATTGACCGCGCCGGCGTTTCTTCCTCTCTCTCTCTCTCTCTCTCTCTCTCTCTCTCACGCTCGCGCTCTCTTTCGATCTAGACAACTCCGACGACTTCCTACATTGACTATCGACAAACAAAAAGGCGTGGCTCGCATGAATTTCATACCTGAATCCTCCGAGTTGCGCCGCTTTGTTTGCTACAAACATATATTTATATATGGAACGATATGATACCGGTTTTCGACGTGAAATTCAGCGGTCCTCGACCTCCCCTCTCCACACCCTCCATCGGTGCAAACTTTTAATGCGACTGACTCAAACTTTCCGATAGATATTTGTTCGAGAGAACGAGTTTAATTTTTCGAAGCTGAAAATGTGTTCCATGAGAAAAGGTCCGATGGAAAACTCCATATTTGTACGCGACTAGTTTTTCGAAAGTTCCGCACGAAAGAGGGAACGACCTGATACTACTTACTAATCAATATATCATTGTTTAGAAAAAAACAGACTGTGAATGACGACGAGAAGGATTTTTCGATTCAGGTCATTCGCCTTTGAAAACAAAGAGACTTGAATATTTTTTGAGGGAGTTTCTCCAATTTTGGTCATAAAATTTTCATCGTAACGTCCCAACTAATTTTCTTCTCCATTAATCCCACACATTTAACACGTGGAGACCACATTTCCTTTGAGGACACGCACCAACCACTCTGGTGCAAATTTGCACTTCGATTTTTCAAAACTTTGTATTTCTTCGATGAACACACGGAATAAATCTTGAAAGCACACTTTTTAAGGGTAAAATATCCTGAATAATCGATTGCAATCATTTTGAAAATGGTCAAATGAATTTTATTGTCGAAAAATAGCCGAATTGATGGAGCGAATTTTGAAAACCTGTTACGCTTGAAATTTTTGTGGTTGCAAATTTGTACCAGTGTGGTGTCTACGGGTTAAGGGTTTGAAATTGGTACAGGGCCCGAAACTCGGAGGTTTACTTTAAATACAAACGTGAGTAAACTCCGACGGAGGTTCGAAGACCCGAACAGGCCCAATCGAGCCTCGTCCTCTTTACCATGTTTGCTGCAATTAGCGAGCGTTGCTTGGAGGCTCTTAACTCGGGTATGTACCAAAAGTGCCACTCTGTGATTGCGAAAAAGAGATTTTCGGCCTCGGATCCATGTACGACGTCTCAAGTGGGCAGATCGTGGTCATGGGGACCATAAAATCGATTCGTCGAAATTGCGTATAGAGTAACGAAAGATACATGTTTGTTTGGGTCTGTCTGGATTCGTAACACGTTCTGGAAACGTTAGAGAGAAGCCCAACAGAGATCTTGTTCGTTTTGGGGTCAAATTCCAGGTAAAATGTTAGGGAACGTGAAAAATTTTATTTGCTATGGAAATCCGTCGATTGGACGAAATAAAAAAATGACAAAAAATATTTGAGTGTCGAGGAAAATTTTCGCAAACGATTCGCTTGTCGAATTTTTTTTTCGGACGTGAGATTAAGCTCCTGTCGTTTAATATCGCATTAAAATGAATATTTTCGAGCAAACGCCACGAGAGAAATGGCCGCACAGTGCCTCGTTGTGTTTGCGTGCGCACTTAATTATTATTATTATTGTTATTATTATTTTAATGGGTATTTTGTTAGTTTTTTAACGGATTCTTGTTTAGCATGCTCGGATGGAAACAACCCACGCCCCTCGTGTATAAAGGCGCGAGCGGGAGAGACGAGTTGCAGCCGCGGATGCTAATTAAGAAATAAGTTGGGCCACCCGCGTCGCTTGTGAGACTATCTCGAGTCTGTCGCAGCGGGGAATCCGCAACGCGAAAGCCGGTATAGTCGGTTTATTAAATTTGCAAAATGGGAAATCATGTGAGAAAAATGTTGGAGAATTAGCCGAGTCGGAATGGCGTTATAAAGTTTAATAAAGTTGGAGCATATCGAGCGCGCATAAAGAGCGCGAGCGTGCGTGCCAGTTTCTCTCTCTCTCTCTCACTATCTTGGTTTGGAAAGCGTGCCATTGGGAGAGACTGCCACAAAGTATTTCGCTTTAACTGCAAGTATCATGGGGGTTTTGCTTCTGTTTTTATGGAGAAAATTCTCGACGGCCTATCGCGGACCACCTGGACAGTGACGTTGACTCCAACCGTTCAAGCGTATCGCGGCTAATTAGTCGCAATCCGCCTGGCCATTGGATAACGCGCTGCTTAAATGTACACCGGTTGTTCACTCAGCCATGACCAAGTCCCTCCTGCCTGTACGAACGTCCAACATACAGTGACTCTATAGTCTCGCAAAACCCGCCTCGGGCTCGCGCGCTACCCATGGAAACTCCGTCGTGGGCTCCTTTCCCTGCCTATTCACGACTCCATTTCCATACTAATTTCTTCATTGCTTCTCTGTGCGTGTTTCGCATCGAATATTTTACCGACACTTCCCGATTCACCACCTTGAAGGAAACTTCAGTTTTATGCTCGATCTTGCTGCCCACTGACGAGTTCCAAATCCCAAAAAAATTATGTAGACATTCTATAGAATTTTTTAATAGAATCTCTACAAATATTATCGAAGCGTTATAGAATTTCTATCGAATCTCAATAGAATTTCTACAGAATTTCAATAGAAGGTTCATAGTATTTTTATACAATTTTTATAGAATTTCTATAGAATTTTTATAGAATTTCTATAGAATTTTCATAGAATTTCTATAGAATTTGTATGGAATGTCTTTAGAATTTCTATAGAATTTCTAGGGAATTTCTATAAATCATAAACAATTTTGGAATGGCGCAAAGCCAAAAGAAAGGTCACTGAAAGTTTCGATTAAATGGATTCTCCAATATTAATTGTATGGAAATATAAAGGAAATGAATTTTCGAGAGGTCAGCGAGTGGTATCTTGGTGTTTTAATGACTAGTGGAAATTACTGGCTAATTGCATGTTGACTGGTACAGCTAAGTTACTCGAAATATGTCGGTGAAGGAGAAGGGACACGAGCTCATATATGCGTATAGGAGATATTACTGTGTAAGCATTGAGTGCTTTAAAAACGACGACTTACGCATACAGACGCATCGCGCACGAATGCTAATGGCGCCTTTCCGATTATGCATATTGATGACCGTGCCGCTGCCGCGCAAGGATTGATTCTGCCGCTAATTGTGAGCCCAAGAGTGCGCCTGTTATCGCTCCATGAGCTCGACCAACCACCTTATTCATCCTTCATTCCTTATCTTCACTTCTATATACTATGCAACTGCTTCTTTCCTCTCTATATCCCTCTCGGCCTTCTCTTCCTCGCTCTTACTCAATCCCCCTCTCCCCCCTGCTATCTCTTTCCTCTTACGTCATATTTATCGATTTCGAATCGTTTTTCCTTCCAAAGATTTAATTATACACCGATCGAGTCTGGTCTTGACAGTTTACCGATAACAATTTCCTTGTTTCGTCTCATCTCTCCGATCCTACTATGATAATAAATGTGTATCGATGTCCTCGAGGAGGAAGCAGGTCCTTTGAACTCGTCGCTGACAACTTTTTTAACATTTTGATGATTAATTATCCATTCTTTTTTCTTCTCGAAATTGAAAATAAAAAAAAAACAATAATTTTATTGAGAAATTTGAAGTTGGAAAGAAATTTTTCGAAAAATCTGACACACAAAACTGATTCTTGATGTTCGGCTTTTGATAGTTGAGCCAGACAACTCTTCACAATTAGTTACGACGTTCTCGTTCGACGGGAACGTCCTCAGTATAAAGACATCACCGGAAAACGGGCGCAGAATACGAAACAAATTCAGTTCTCGGGTCTCGTATTACAATAATTATCGGGCATGAGAAAGATGAATGCCCTTGGTGGCCTGATATTATTCTTGATCGCCGGTGTTCACTGATAAAACGCGATCGGTTCGTTATCGACCCTTTTGTGGGTCACGCACAAACACCGTGTCCCGGCATCGGTCGACGTGACCGATTTACAACCAGTCCGAAAGGGATTTCAGTATCGTTGTATATTTTAATTCATCTCCGACATATTTTTCTTTCAACTATTGAGATATGGGCTGCTCGTTACTGATCGGAATCATTTATTGCGCTGACTCGCCCAACGAGCACGAAATTTTTAAATAAGCACAGCAATAAATTGTTACATCAACGTGACAATAAAATTTACATCTCAAAAGAGATTCCTCGACATTCCGATTGTGCATATTCATGAGGTAAAAATATAAAAAATGACCGAGTTCCATTTATCGATTGAAAAAATTTTAATAATATTTTTTCGACGGAATTCTGAGCAAGTTTTCCTTTAATCCTCGCTTCGATAATTTCCTCCTATTCTCCTATGCGAAGCTAATCGGAAATATATCTCAACACGAGAATTTCGATGGTTTGCATATTTTTGAAATCCGTACAACGATTCCGAGATTTTATTCTCCTTTTCTAGACGCGCACCCCAACTATTTTGGCATAGAATGACGTCGAGGATCCCCTTAAGGATTATAAGTACATCGCGTTCGGCTATATTCGCGCGCAGAAATATATGAGCGCCGTTTTGTCGATGGTACTTGAATCGATCCGGCTCGCTGTCGTATTTTCTCTATACAGCGAGCACACTTCACTTTTTATATAACAGTCGCGGTTATGTACGATAGTTGCGGATTTTATTTACTACATATCTGACTTATATAAAAAATAAATACATGAAACTTTCAACCCCGCTGAAGACCGAAAATTGTTGTGAGAATTCGACAAAATTCAGTGATAATATTTTTTAGCATCAAATACACAAAGTTTCAATGACACAAAGTTTTTTCTATTTTTCGTCTACATAGTTTCGCGAATACAATGAGTTTTCATGGTGCAAAAAATATACCTATATATATATATCTGAATCCTGGGCTCATGCATGTTAACTCTAGTGCCCATTTACGCGAAAACTATGGAGAAAAAAATTCTCGAAAAATTTGTATGTTCATATTTGATATTAGAGAGTGTGCTCACCAATTTTCATCAAATTCTAATAATTTCGAATTTTCCTAGGCTTTTAACATGGTAACATGAATAATATTCTTTAGCATCAAATACGATGACACAAATTTTTTTCCATTTTTCGTCTTCATAGTTGTCGAATAATTTGAGTTTTCAATATGGAAGAGATATATATATATATTTATATGCGAATCCTTTGCTTATGTATGTAAACTCTAATGTTTAGTAACTGGTAAACTATGCAGAAGAAAAATCTTGAAAAATGTGTATATTTATATTTAATACTAAAAAGTGTGCTTAGCAAATTTTATCAAATTGTAATAATTTCGAATTCTATAAAAAAAATTTTGTCATTTCGGCAGGATCTTTCGTTGACAGTTTTTGGAAAATCAAAAGCATGCTCGCAGTCTTTGGAGAAGCCAAAAATAGCAAAGAAAATGTAAAAAATGGTGTTATCAACGAGAAATATTTGAAGGTGCCCGTATTTAACGCGATTGGCGTTTTTACGAAATGAGTTTTTCGGAGGTTGGATTAAATTATATACCAGTTACGTGTGTAGGTTCGGGGGGAAACTTGGGAACGATTGTCGATGCTGTAGTGGTGATCGATCGGTGGGCTCTCGTTTAGATTGGTCTGTTTGCCGCCTTGAAGGAGTGTCGGGTTGCTCCCGAGGAAGGCACCCTAAAAGTGCGAGACGAAATTCTCTTGTGCGGTTTCTCTCCGACCCAAGTTTTGCGTGACTAACCCCTCGACTTGGGTGAGTCATCGCGCGGGACTTGTGCGTACAACGACTGTATACGGAGATAACGGGTTTCGTTGACGAGAGAAAAGAAAAAAAAACGTGACGACGAAAAAAAAGGTCGTATCGCGTTCTGGCAAGCGCCACGCCAAATCGATTTAATGAAGCGACAAACAGGAATGAAGAAACAAAAGTATATTACGCCGATAAAATGTTGTTGCTGGAATATACTTGGAGGATTTTTGACTCGCTGCGATATCTGGGTCTTTGGGTGGCCTGTTGCGATACTTACTTAAATGCTCATAGAATATCCATTGGAGATTATACGATTGGGACAAGTGCCGACTTTCACACGAGACCAAAAGTGTCTAAACAAATCTTCAGCCTCCTTTTTCCTTCATTTTCTTCTCCTTCTCTACCATTCACGTTTCTGAGCTGGCTCGTTCTTACGTTTCTCATCTCCGCAGTTATCTCCGAAGCTGGAAGGTTCTCCATTCTTTTCTCTCATCACGCATTATACTAAATCTTTGACTTGTTCCTCCGGAGCGTTCACTCTTTCTTCGAGTCTGTCTTATGTAAAGAAGATTAGTTTATAAATGCGAGCGGAGCTGAGAAGAAAACGGGCCACGCGAGATTTCGTCTGCGCGATCGTTTCTGAGCAAACAAACGTGATTCTTTTTCTCTGGCAAGCTGAGCATTTTCTACAACGTTTGTGTCATTCGTTCACGGGGAATTAATCGTTGAGTCTCTGCACGGGCATTCCCTCGGTCCGATATAAAAATAAGTTTGGAAGTTGATACGCGCGCGGTGAGCTGTTCCAATTTTTTTCAGCTAATTCTGGACTTTTTTTTATTTTCGTGGAGACGCGAGTCTGATCACCGTGTCCTTTCGGACGTTGTATCAAAAGGGGGAAACTCGAGTTGCATTTTGAAGTAGAATTTACGATGAAAAACAGGGGAAAACAAGAGGAAAAAATTCGGAGGCAACCTCGGCGACTTGAAGTGTCTCCGACCCTTCGAGCCGGTCGAGAGTTATCGGCGCCAAACATTTCGACTTTTTCTCATCTACTCTCTTCCTTCTCGCGTCTTTTATTATTTTTTTTTCCCGGGGCCCGAATCGCCACGATTCAGAAATGACTTTTCCCTACGCACTTCCTCCTTCGTCAACGCACATCCCTTTTTTATCTCGACATGTGCTTCCGAATCTCTTTTGGGAGACCGGAATGACGTCACAGATCGATCACCTCACCACGTCGCGACTGACGCAGACGAAAGGTGAATCATTTTCTACGAAATATTAATGAGATATTCTCGTGTAACGAGCTCAGACCTTTCCTCGCGATTTGTCATGCACGTGAGACAAAATTGCATCTGCTGTCTAGCTTCCATAACGTTGGCATTTTTGTGACAATAAACCTAACGAGCGGTCCCAAGTGAAAAAATTATATAGAGATTCTATGGAATTGTTCTATAGAATCTGTATAAATATTATAGAATCGTTCCATAGAATTTCTATAGAGACGACATAGAAATTTGGACACATAGAATTATATATGTTTTATTGAAATTCTATACGGAAAATGACGGCTCTCGCGGAATGAACGTTCATCACGTAAGAAATCGAAATACAAATTCTATAGAAATCCCATAGAAATTCCATAGAAATTCTATAAAAATTCCATAGAAATTCCATAGAAATTCTATAAAAACTCTATAGAAATTCCATGGAAATTCTATAAAAACTCTATAGAAATTCCATGGATATTCTATCGAAATTCTATGGAAATTCCATAGAAATTCTATGGAAATGGTCCTTATAGAAATTTTATAGAAGATCGACAGAAAATTGGTCAATTTTTTTCCGACTTTTCCATTTCCCATTGCAGTAGATATTCTGTAGCTACCTACTCCAATAGGAAATGGAAAACCAGGGACAAACTCCACAGATCTTTGATATAATTTCCAAAAATCTTCTATACAATTTCTACCCATTTTCTATATCATTTCTACCCAGATTTTCTATAGAATTTCTATAAATCATATACAATTCTATATGCCAAAAATTTTTCTTTGACCTCGATAGGGATTCTATAGAACGATTCTATAATATTTCTAGGGATTCTATCAAACAATTCTATAGAATTGCTATATAATTATTTCTCACTCGGGATGGCTCATTTTGCGTTCGTAAAATGAAGCATGATGATGCTCAACGAGATGCCATTTCCGAGTAGTCTAGCGTTCTTAACTGGAAGCGCATATCCGCAGCCTAGTTCAACGCTTCTCCTTGACTATATATCGCGCGGTCTCCTCGTCCGCGTTTCATTCTCTCTGCGCGGCGGTAATATATGAGTCGCGTGGAATTAGTCAACACGTTTTTTTCACACGTCTGTAAAAGCAAATAGAGCGAGGAAGGACGGAAGAGCGTGCGGGAGGATCGAGGCAAGAGAACGAGCGAGGAGAAAAAAACGGCGACGCTAATGTATGTGTCCCGAGAGTCGCGCGGATGAGTGGCGCAATTAGAGCTGCTCGCGGAGCTCGCTGCTTCTAATGCGCGATGACGTGTCGGCACTTTGGCCAACTCTCCGACTGCTACACATCTTTCGCTTCTATAAAGATTCGCCAATGAGCATGGAAACAAAAATATTAAACAATGACGCATTTATTTCGGTCGAAAATGAATTAAAAAAAAAATTTCTCCTTCTGACGAAACTTTCTCACGAACTCGGACGATGGCCCCATCACAAAAATATTCTGTACTCGAGAATCGATGAAAACCGAGTAAAATGGAAAGATTTTGTTACGCACTTAGTCTTATCGGCGCTGAAATGAATTCCTAAAACTAAATTAACCGTATAGTGCGCGTCGAAAGAGTCGCGCGCGGCTCAACACGTCCGCCACGTACTTAAGTCCAAGGAAAGTGGTTGAAACAGGCCTTGGTCAATGGATGGTCCTTCACCATTCATCGGACATACCATGCGGTGTTTGAAACTGTGTGTGGGCTCTAGCGAAAGAAAACAAATCGTTTGGTGTACGCGCGACTCATTGGTAATGAGGAAATTTTGAATTTTCGGCAGAGAAACTCTTTGCCAATTTTTTTGTCTGAACGTTCGAGAATCAGCCCCTGCAGGAAAGCCTTGGCGAAGGAAAAGAAGCAAAAAGCAAACTATTCCAAGGATATGGGACTTTTATTGGAGGTCAAAATCGATGATGATTCATCGGGGCTGCTATCGAGCTCGTCGATACTTTCGTGTGTCCATGGGGGAGCATCGCAGACACTACCCAGCCACTACCTATCATTATCTTGAAAAAAAAAAAAAACTTGCCAACTTCCCCCTGGTTTTTCGGGCGATTTTATCGTCGAGTGGTCAAAATTTAACCACCAAGTGCTGGATCACGCTTCGCGGGAGGGTATTGTGAAAGATAGACCCGTGAACTGTCACGTGGTTGGCGCAAAACGAAGCTAAAAGCTGCTGATGCTAAAAAAACAAACTTTTTCGAATAAAACGTCGATTTTTTGGCCTGGAAGTCCAAGCGCGTTAAGTGCTTAAGAGTTTAATCTCGAGTCTCTTCCTTTCTATGGGAAATCGAAGCCGAAAACATGGTGATGGAGGATCGTGATCGAAGGGCCTCATCGACGAGCATCGTCCACGCAAGATCGTTCCTTTTCTTCTTACGAACTATTTTCTAAACATCATCATCCAAGTTTTTTGCCGTCGCGTGTTGATTCTGTCCCAAAGGGATACCAACCCCCGTCCACACGATTAATCTCCAGGATAAAGGGCGCAAGTCCTCGTGGACTTGAGTTTGAGGTCGCAAGAGATACGCCTCTATCGGCTGCTCCATTTTTTCAGACTATCCCCTATAAACGCCCCTCGCTTGTCTTGGCTCTCGACACGGACACATGATACCAAGTCAACTTTCGTGGAAGACCGTCATGCTCATGCGGATGAGCGCGCTATTCTTTCCCGTGAAATTTCATTGACACTCGAGTACACATGCTCACGAGATTGAGACCTTCAGGCTCGCCTTTGGGCTCAGGATTAAAAAAAGAAAAAAGAAGAAACAACGCGAGTCTGTAATGGATCTTGTCCCCTTGTCCCGGGAACAATGCATTTTATGCGTCGCGCTTATGGGACGAACGAACCAGACTCTGCTGGTCAATAAATCTTTCGCTGGTTCGCTCTGACATGCGAGCAGCTCGTCAACTTTTACCAAGGAACTTGGATTGACAATTTGTGTACAAACGGAAAATCGGTTCTTTTCAGGATTCAGACTCTCCCCCGCAGGGAGACGTCGGGGTCTTGCACTTTGCCTGCGAAAAGGTAATTGCGCGTGGATCCCCTTGAGCTGTACAAAAACGTCGAGTGTCTGTGGCTACCGCACAAGAGAGACTCGATGATTTGCGAAGTACAGGGCGCTCGAGAACAGGAACGGAGAGATCCACGAGACTCGGCCGACGAGTCGTTTTCCGGTTTGACGCCTCTGCGGTTTTCTTTCGACTCCGTATTTATATTCATCGCTTCGGGAGACGAGCCGCTTACCTGTCCAGTACACCCTTCGAATCTTCTTTAACCATTTCATCGTCACGTTCCACCGAGAAAAGCAAACGCGCTTGCGGAACACGGAAGAGCCTGAAATTTCAAAAGACTTTTTTCTCTTCATGTTTTTTTCTGTTTCGTTCGGATAATTTTCTTTTTTCTCTGATCTTCGCTTCTGCCATTTCTCCGACAGCTTTTTCGCACTCCATCTTACGTAACGATCCACATTTGTTTGATGCTCGTGGCCCAATAATTTGTCAATATTTGCTATAATTTTAGCAATTTTAATTCGACATGAAAAAATTTAAAAAAACTTTTTTTTTTCAATATCGTTCGGTTTGCTTGCTCGGGGTTTGGGAAATTCGTCGACTTCAAAGTGTCGATTGAGTGGACAAAACTGCGTGGAAAATTAGTCTATTCGTCCTGGACGCGTAATTTTTCACTATCACGCTGCGTCGATTGAAATATTAGTGACGTCGATAGGTCGCAGCGAAAATCACAAACGTGTAGTCGAAAGGTGCAGGAACTAGTTGGAGTCGCATAGTGGGATGGGGAGCAGGACATTAGATGCGCTCGTTACATGAGAATGTAGTAAACGCCCAATTTATTATGAGGAAGGAAATGGATGAGAAAATTGCGGCGCCTCTTTCTCCAAAAAGGCTCTATAGCTCGGTCCATAGTCGGTTAGCTCGCCATTATAAAAATTTCCCTTTCTCTATTTTCTCTTTTCACTTTTTTGAGGCCGGAGGCTCGCACCCACAATTATTCTCCAATTCGCCACGACAAATTTCCTACCACCGGTTCGTCTCGTCATACGAACGTCGTCAGGGTATATTTTTCCTCGTAGCATAGCCACACACACACACGCAGAGTGAACTTAGATATTGTGTATATAAAATAGGACGTAAAATCCTTCGTGATTTGTCGCAATTCGTTATGCCTGTTTGGAAAACAGTTGATACCTGGGCCATTGTCGAATACTTGGGACTCTGGCAGGGGGTGACCAGGTGACTTGGTTACTGGTGGCACGCCGGCAAACCGGTGCTTTCCCGCGGAGCGAGAGAGAGTCTGACAATGAGTCCTGCTGCTGGTTTCCCGAGGCTTTCTTCCATACGCCAGTGAATTATGTGGCTCGTGCGGTATATCTATAGAGATGAATGTAGACCAACGGAACCCACATTATGGAGAAGTTCAACTTCTTAACAATGAGATCCACAGAGTTCGGTGTTTTTTTTTTATTCTCAATGGAGACGTAGATACTTTTCGGCTTTTATTAAAAGGAGCAGGAAGCTGCAGTTTCGGGCTGAGCTAAACCGGTCGAGCTACGTGCGACCTAAGTGCGCAGTGGTTCGATCATAAATTCGTTAAATAATTTTCATTGCGTCACAGCAGTCTCACATTCAAGGATGTTGGCTACACACGACAATATGATCAAAATTTCATCAAATTTGATGAGAATGCTCTTAAGCACTCAATTTCAAAATTTTAACATTTTTTCATTCATTTTTAATACTAAAGAGTATGCTCTCCAAGTTACATCAAATTTCAATAACTTCGAATTTTCTTATGCTTCATAATATTCGAATAATTTGAGTTTACAATATGCAAAAAATATACCTATAAATATATCTGAATTCTATCCTTATGCATTTAAGTTCTGGGGATTAATAATCCGAAAACTATATAGAAAAAAAACTTTCAAAATTTGTATATTTTTATATTATTTTTATTTATATTTTTATACATAGATATAGATCGAGATAGATATATAGATTTATAAAGATATAGAAAATATGGAATTATTTATATAAATTGTAAAATAATAAAAATATAATTATATTTGAGTAAAAAAAAATAAGAAAATAATACTAAAGAGTGTGCTTACCGAATTTCATCAAATTCTAATGTCGAATTTTCCTATGCTCTTAACATAGAAGCAGCAGCAGGTTTACGAGCATCCGGAGACAGTTTTAACCCTCTTGTTAGTCTGGCGTTGGTGGTACGTGACAAGGAATGCTGATTGATCCTTTACCGTCGAATCAGCATCTTGAAAACGGTCCTTCAGACTGTTAGAGAATTTTCGACACGGACTGGTACCTTTTCTAAGAAAAGTAAAGAGGAATAAATGGTTTTAGAATGCGATTCGATTTTGATGGTGTTTTTGGAAGATATAGCCGTGAACTTGGCATAAGCCTGTTGAGCTCGACACGAGTACTCAATCGCAAGACTAATGATGATCCAATGAAGTCTACGGTTACAAGAGGATCAGGGCCGCGCCGTTTCCACTTCACGAAGAAAATTACGTTTTTGGCGACCCCAAGAGCGTTTAGAGGTTCGAGCTCGCGTTTCAACGACATCCAGTGCCTGCGCACAACCATAACCCTCGTAATCCTATATATAAATATACTTTCTATACATCGAAGATGAGCCGAGAGTGCGGTAGCCGAGTTTTTCATCGGCCAGCCTATTCAAGTGTTCACAGTGCCGTTTTTCACGCTTTCAATACCCACGACAATACCGATCCACACATACAAACAACTGCACTAAATATATATACCTATATATATGCCTCTGTCCCTCTTCTCGTTTATATATGTATATGTATCATGTCTCCCCACTGAATTCGCTTTTGGATGAGTCCCCACGTGGCACCGCACGAGGGTGTCACACGCCGGTTCTAAACCGTACCCGGCGCACATTCACCGTGCTGATCTCGTCGCGCTGCGGTGACCATCGCGCACATCTCTCGTACTCCGGGCACGGGTCTCGTACTCGTTCGATCTGTTACGAGTCCTCGCTCATTTTCACATAAAAATCGTCGGGTCTAGTCTGCTTTTGCAACCAACTTCCGGTCTAGTCATGCCAGAGAAGCTCCATCGTGGAGTCTCGGCTGGTTAGATCGCCACGTGATTCTCCGTGGTGGACAAAGTGCCTGACGCATTTGAAAGAGCGTGCCGAAGGGATAATACAAAGAATCAGTGATAAGACGAAACTTTGTTGTGATTATCTCGAGAGAATTCGATTTACGTGTGCTGAGCTTGTTGAGGAAGCGGATTTGTGATCGTGATGTCTTGCTCGAGTTGCGAGCATGTCAGCAAATCGTTTTTTACGGCTTATCGGTCCGGGAGATCGCGATACAGTGAAGTTCGTTCGATAAGGAATTTGATGAATTGTTTGGAAGTATTATTACGTGGAGTACCGCGAGGGCACTTATTTTTGGGTTTTCCCGAGTGAAATTCTTCCGCGAGTCATACGTGAAGGCGTCATTGCCATCGGAGAACCTGAATCCTCTTATTGCCACGAAAAACAAAGCGTAAACAAATAATTCGCTCGCTCCGGCTCACACTGACGTCGGATTTCCGCCCCGAGCAACTGTCCGATAAATAATTATTTATCTGTGCCATTTTAAATGGGGATCTGCCTTTATATTTAGTAGCTAAATCGCGCATTATTACGTGGCGGTGAGGCGTGAGCATCACGAGCGAGATTGCAGCTCGTAAGCTGCTGCTCAATACTGTGATGACGCGAGAACGTCGTTGCCCGTACTCGCAGCTATGACAGAGATTGTTCGGTGAGTTTTTTCTCTTCATATACACCCGGGATCGTATGTGTTTGATGATAATTATGCGAATGGGCTCGCGTGCGGAGGCGCCCTCGAGTTATATCAAGTCCCGTTCGTGTTCGCATCACCGACGAATTCAACCGCGTCATCGAAATTCCACACCGAACAAGAAATTCCTCATGAAACACTCGCGCGCGCGTGGCCTACTGCCTCTTTGCTCTCGCGCCCGTAACGCGGTGAGATCGCACGATCCTCCTCGTCTTCTTGTCTCGCGCGCATTGCTCGCTTGCGTCAACAAGAATTCAATACACGCGAGCTCCTGCTTCGGTGCTTTGCGTCACACGCGCGCTTCTTATTGACGAGAGCTCTTCTCAATCGGAGGCAAAAGTCCTTACGAGCAAACCATCGAGACATATTCTCATGGATTACGTTTCACCATCATAAAATATTATATTTATGCACGAATTATATGCAAACTTCACTTTTATTGAGTGTGCGCATATAAATTGGCATCTTGTTTGTCCGACTCGCAGTTAAGACTTTTATGGCCGTTTCTGCTGACCCGGTTCAGCGCGTAACGTGACATTCTGACCGATTACTTGAGCCGAACATCCGACAACCGCGAAAAACACCTTTAAATGGGTGCTGGAGTTTCCATCGTTGGAATGCAACGAAATTCTCTTTTTTTCTTCAACTGAGACAATAATCATTATTCAGTATTTGATCTAGAAAATGAAACGATCCTCTCTGACGACCCAAAAACTCAATCGACACGAAAAATTGCCATGATTTTAAAAATTCAATAAATAATTCATAGAAAATATATTTTTCGTTGAATCTCAACGTTGAAAACTTCAAAATCATCCCGATTTTATTTTTTCTTCAGCTTAGTTCATTATTATTATACAATATTTAATCTAGACAATAAAACGATCCTCTCTGGCGATGAAAAAACTTAATCACCACGAAAAATTGCCAAGATTTTCAAAATTCAATAAATCATTAATAGAAAATATATTTTTCGTTGAATCCCAACGTTGCAAACTTCAGAACCATCTTTCAAAATCGCTCAATTATTTCGAGACTTCTGGTTTCGTCTCTCGGGACTGAATGTCAACAGAAATCCTATGAACTCTCGGTTCGATTCCAGGTAGTCGAAAAAAAAAATGACAAAAATGTTCTTTTTCATTTTTTTCGTATTAGTAGAAAACACGATTTTTCACATTTTTTTTACTGAATTTTTTACGTCCCAATGGATAGAGTTATCCTTTTAATATAAAAAGATAAATTGCTCGATCTCGGTGTCCCGGATCGGTTTGACAAAAGGTGGAACCTTTGTAGCCATTTTGCCATTTGGTCGGGTTGGTGGCAACCTCTGGATGGCATGAGAGTGAGGGAACTTTCACGTTTGACGGTGGTATCGCGAAAATGTGTACGCCGAGAGTCTCGTTGGGATTCGCGGTTATACGGGATCCCGAACTCTCCCCACAAGGCAAAGTGCAGTGAAAGGCGTGGCTTTTCAATCGAATATACGGGAGACCAAGTTTCGAAGGATTCCCGGTATGTCGATGAAGCGCAAATACACGTACGCGCGAATCTTTGGACGGCGAGTAATAAACGTTCTCGCAATAAAAGTCTTTTGCACGTAAACAAGTTTTAAAGAATTGCTTTTTCGGCGTGTGTAGCATCGACGAGTCCGCAAAAGCCTTGAATCTCGTTAATGCATCGATTCATCATGTTCGCCAAGCGAGTAAATCAAATTTTGTTGCTTTCTGTGTATCCGAAATAATTCATACAAATTTATTGACTTAGTATCGCGAAAATTTGCACTTTCCTTGCACACGCTCGACCGAATCTCAAGAATTCTTCTTGCGGTTGCCGCGACAATTGCATAAGTTTGTATTGATCTCGACGAATCTTCCGAGACGTTGCTCGACGCAATGAAGAAAAAAATAAAACCAGACGCGTGTACGCATCGAATGAATGAATTTCCTGCGGTTGAGACTCGCGCACAATTCGATGAGCCAACAACTTGACTGGAAATAAATGAATCGGTGAATCTACACCGGTTACCTGAGTCGCGATCAACAATTTCGCGCATGAGAGCCCTTTTATGTGGTTTTAATCGTATACAACTAAACAAAACTACATTTAGTTACATCGCTACAGCAGAGTTTACATCCGTATGAGATAACAACATTATTGCGAGATCGAGACCTCACCTGTGTATACAGATTTTCTGCCTTTCGTTTGTAACTCGAGCTACACTTTGCTTGCGCAATTCATAAGGCGACTCTTGCTGCTGAACGAAGGCGAGAGTGCAACGGGGCGCGAATCATTCACCGCATGGATCGGATCCATGCCCTGGATTCTCTGTATCGATTCGTCTTTTTTTATTTTTCATTATTGATTATTCTACTCGATTGTGTCATCGTATTTAATGCTGAAGATTATTATGACGAAATTTGATTGAATTCTTATGATATCAGAGGACCAGAGGATGCTGAATCTTTGGAATTGCAATTTTCGTGGTTCTGCATAAAATTGTCTATAAAAAGATTGCACACTGTGTGTTGGGTTTTTGGGAGATAGAAAAAAGTGGCTGGAAGTGTCTGCGAGGATTTTACCGAGCCAGGAAGTAACTTGACAATTTGACTTGGCATTGGTGAAGCTCTCGCGTTCCTGAACACGTTTTATTATTCTTTCTCGCATTTATCACCCATCATTTTTTATCGCTGTTCGTGCTGCACACACCAGGCGCTTTCCTAGGCTAGTAACACAAGATATCGCCTCTATATATATATAAATATATACCGTTCGCTTTGCATGTGCGTTAAAGACTTCGGAAGTTTAAGGATCTCGAAGCGTTTGACTTTGTCCATTATATATCGCGTCTCATCATCCTCTCCCGCGTCTCTTCTTTCTTTCTTTTCTCTCTCCCTCTTTCTTGCATATTCTCTTTCCTGTTGAGCCTTACTGAGTTCTGGCACGCGCCAGGGGCAGGTTTGCCGCGTTGTCGATGCGCCCGGCGCGTCAGACGATTGCCAGAGATACCAGATATCCTCGGAAAGTCCTTGAGAATCACACGAATCCCCCCCCCCCCCCACACCGTATCACTTTTCCCCTTTGGAACGGATTTAATTTATTGTAATGGCGTTGAAGTCCGAGCAACAAATCAGCAGCACGGCCATGTATTTCGTCCTTTCAATTCTCGCTTCGCAATTTTTTTTCTCCGCACCGAATTATTTGTCAAAAAAATTCGGAAAATTGACAAAATTTTTTTATTTTTCTCGAATTGCGCAGAATTTTTGTTCATTTTTCTGGCAGTCCCGTGCAATGCAATTTATTTTGGTCCAGTGGATAAACCGAAATGCTGTTTAATGCTAAAATAAGGATTTTTCGTAAATCCTTCGAAGTGAGCCGAATAGATTTGTTAAAAAACATTTTTTTTCGATCGATTTCGCTTCGATTTAAATGGAGAAATAGTTTGGGGCTTAAATGGTTAATGATAACGATAAGTAAACATTTATTTGGTCGTATCGAACAAAGGATCTGTTAACATTTAATTAACTCTGTTGTGAGTGGTGATTGCTACATAGGTGTCTCGTAAAGCGTTATATATTACAGCCCTTTGAGGATCGCGTGTGGCCTCCGGCCACGACCCAAGATTTTCGAGGCTCGGCGCGGTGGCTCGTTAAGCCGCGATTCTATCGAATAAATATTATTCAAATTGCGTACTCGTGAATATTGATAACGATCGAAATGTTTCTACGTTTCCAGATATTTCACGGTGAATCGCGTGATTTTAACGCGTTTTCATCGAATTTTTATTTTTCTTCATCATTCTTGTTTTTTCGTATTGTCACCAACACGATTCTTGTTATTCTAATTTATACTCTCTAATTACGACGCTGAACTTTATCGCACAACACCTTTCTCCTTCGCCACTTCGTCATATAATTCAGTTTCTTCATTACAGAACAAACTTCTCCATTTTTTTTCTCTCGTTGTTGCGTATTTCAATGTCTTACTCGTACCAACTCAGATGCCAACTGTACTTTGTCACAAGTTTCGAATTTTGACAGTCTCGCAGATTCTTTTCGGACATTATAATTCTCCGGGTGTTTTGTTCGTTACACAGACATTTGTTAAGGCTTCTCGTCGTTACGGATCTCCGGTATGGAAAGAGAAAAACGAATAGTCGAGCCCACCGGCAGCGAAAACTATACTAACGTCGTGTTTTATTTCTCACATACGAGAGTATACACCACAGCGGGAGATAAATTCAATCGAATATCGTGTGGCGTTGGTCAAACGACGTCCTCATCGTACAACGTGTCACTGGACCGTTTGAGCCAAAAGTTTTTTAGAAATTGAAATTTGACCACTCGGATTATTACGATCCTTCGATAAATATATTTTCAAAGTTTCCGAGACATGCCAAACTCCTCTTATCGTGTTTGCATCAAATTCTTATATTTTTCTTCGCTCTTTTCACACGATTATAACAAAAAATTTTATTTATCTGTTACAGGTTACCACAGCTTGCCGTCTTAGCGAAGATTTTGTGCCTCCTGATGGTGAGCAAGCCCATAATTTCATAATTAATTAATAATTTATCGATGAATTCATAATTAATAACAAATTCATTATTTATCAATAAAATTTATTCATAACTTTATTATTCATTGATAAAATTTATCAATAATTTAATTACTTATCGATATAATAATTTATTATAATATAAATATGATAATAATTTGATAATTTGATATTTCAATAACTTAATGATTTAATTTTCAATTTCAAAAGTTAATACATTTTTTTGATAAATTATAAAATTATAAAAATGTTAAATTATTATTATATATTATTATTATCATCAATTTATTAATAATTTACTAATAAATCAATAAATAATAATAAGCTGGTAATTTTTCGTAAACTCAAAAATTTCGCAACCAAATTTTGGCCAAAAATTCGGTTTTTGCGATTTTCTTTCAAAATAAATAAAATTGTGTGGTGGAAATATCTTGATAATTTTTTTTTTCTTTTCCAAACGTTCGAATCTATTGAATGGAAGAAGTAACACGTTTTTTTGTTTCTTCGGGCGTCGGTGTAGCTTTATGGAAGTGAGAAAGGGAGAGATAGTTATACAAAAAGGCAACGATAAATTCTGCAAAGCCATGCTCATAAACTCTCGGAACTAATGATCCGAGGGTTGCTCTTTTTGTTGAGTAAAAAAACTCGTTTTACAGGAGTGAATATGGAGGCTCCAATATCAGACAAACTTTTTCTTTCGTTGAGTGAGTAGTTGCCGGATTTTATAGACGCGCTCTGATATTTTTACTTCTGCTTTGTAAATTCGCGCATCAGGATCGTGTTACTGTTATTGCCGATGCGTTGGACTTCTTAAGAGACCGCGCGAATTCTTTCGGACGGCTCGAATGAGTGACCGAAGCGAATTGTCGTTGTGCATCGCGCGCGTCAATGACATCGCGCCCTCTCAAATATATTTATTCATCGATAAGTGGCGTCCAAACGTGCCCAATAAATTCTGATGGCCTGTCGTCGATAAAAACGCGTAATTTTCAAGAATTTTCAAGTCCCTGAAAAAAATCTCATGTTTTCGAGACCTGAAGTGAAAATTTGATATTTTTTGGTCAAACATTTTATTGGAAAGTTTTTCAAATCAGCATCCCTGATCATTGGATACGAAACGAGTGTTGAGCTCTTTTTTTCGTGATTTATAGGACAGACCTGGCATATTTGAAATACCTAACGAAAGATCGAACACGATAAATCGGATACGGTGTAATTACATCGTCATATATAAACGGAACGCGAATGGATGATCGATTTTTTGCACACGTACGTTTTCTGAACCCGGAGAAACTATAACGCCTCGTGTTTTTTTTTTTTTTTTTTTTTTTTTTTTTTTTTTTTTTTTTTTTTTTTTTTTTTGTTTTTTTTTTTTGTTTTTTTTTTTTTTGTTTTTTTGTTTTTAGTACAACGGAGCCATCGGAGGAATAACCGTAAGCTCAAAATCGCTGCAATAACTTAAACCTCTGCGGGACTATAAAAAGCCTATAGGCAAATTTTTATTTAGAGTCTCGATTACATCGAATCGATCGAATAGTCCGATATACTTGCAGGTCTCGATCTGTAATTACGAGAGGAGAAGGATGACTCTTTTCACGGAAAGAGTCGAGACCCATGCGGGACTCTCCGTTATTATCCTATTGCCGAAAAAGAAAGGATTAGTTGGGGAATCTTATATTTAAAAGAGATTTATGGACGAAAGAATGGCCGGCACGTGACGCAATATATACAGCTCGATAGTCGCGCGGTCAAACAAATAATTAAAACGCTTGGCTTGAGTCGGACGAGACGAAACTGTCCGGGAGTGGTAAATTAATCGTGTCTCTTACTCGACACATATCCATAGATATGCGCATCAATACTCCTCGGAGAACTCACTGCCGCGGGGTCTCTGAAGAAGATAAATAAATAAAAAATGCCACGACGCGTGGCCCATCGCAGTTAAAAAAAAAATAAATAAAATAAAAAATGAAAGAAAAAAAAAGAAAAAAGATTTCTCGCCACAAGAAATCTTTCTCCTACTCTATGCAAGTTTCCTCTTTGGCTTTCGACGTCTAATTGACTCAAGCGCTTAATATTATATCCGAGAAGAGTTCGCAGACCGTACATTGTCGTAAAATCGAAGACGAGTCGTTAAAAATGGATATGCTGCTGGATAACTCGATGATGAGTCTGTATATTACGAATGCTTTGTCTCGCTCAGGACTATCACGAGAAAAAATCCGGAAATTGACGTGCCAGTGTTAATGGCCTTTTTCTACACTTGGCAAGCGCCAAGTACGCGAACACATCTAATCAAGACGAGCGAGGAAATAGTCGGACAGAATACGTGTATGTACATAATCGATCTCCGCGAGACTGTCGAACAACTCTCTTGCAATTTGCAATAGCTCCGAGAAGAGCTTGACGACCTCGCGATATATACACCAATCGATCGTTAAAGTCAAGAATACTTCTCGCTGTAGAATATCAAATAGTATCCAAGCAACCCAACGACATCCGATCGAATTAATGACCTGAGAATTGAGCGTTTAACTTTTGTTTTATCGACACATATTTTTGACCTAGTGTAACAACACGATGCACACAAATTGATCCAAGCTCGAAAGGAATATTTTTCTTTTGATCAAAAGAGTATCTTTACCGAATAAAATTAAGCGAGGACCTTGAGTTAGCAACGGTGGCTACACACAACAATGTTGCCATCTTGAAAGGATACCCAAATTCGAAATTACTAGAATTTTATCAAATTTGGTGAACATACTCTTTAGTATTAAATGGGAATATGTACATTTTTTAAAGATTTTTCGTCTATATACTTTTTGAGTTAACACTAGAGTTTACATGCATAAGCATAGGATCCAGGATATATATATGTATATATAGAGTTATATATTTAGCATTATCGCAAACTCAAATTATTCGACAACTATGCAGACGAAAAATTAAAAAAAAATTGTGTCATCGTATTTGATGCTGAGAAATATTATCACGAAATTTTATTAAATTCTTATCATATTGCTGGACGTGGCCAACCTCCTTAGAAGCATCGAAAAGCTCGAAATTATAAGAATTTTATAAAATTTGGTCAACATACTAGCATATTAAATACGAATATTACAAATTTTTGAAGATTTTTTTTCTACATATAGTTTTCGAGTTATTGAACACTAGAGTGTGCATGGATGAGCATAGGATTCAGATATATATAGGTATTTCTGTTGCATATTGAAAATTCAAATTATTCGACATAGTACGTAGACGAAAAATTAAAAAAAAATGGTGTCGTCGTATTTGATGTTGAAGAATATTATCACTAAATTGCATGAAATGTAAAATGGGGCTATCATGTGTTTTTTTTTTTTTAATTTTGTTGCAGGTGGTGATGTGCGGGGCGATGCCGGCAATGGTGCGCTCCGTGAGTCTCTATTCGACTTGCAGCGGCGACAATGTTACCGTAATCGGCCGCACGGTCAAAACCATGACCAAAGACGACCAAATAGCACCTTTCCGTAAGTTGATCATTTTCCATCAATAAAAATTGTGTGTGTGTTTTTTTTTCTACACAGTGGCTATTCGTGCGGGTAGTCGGATGAATATTTGGGTTGCTTGTTCGTCCGACAAAACGCACTTTTAGTGTCCGAAATGTCCGGACAAGTAGCCACGGTCTTATTTTGAATGTCCAAATGTTGGAATTTGCTCGATGAAGAATTTTCCCCTCAAGCCAACTCGAAGCGATCACATCCGCAATGTTTTCGATGAAATTTCATTTTCTTCGTACAGCATCCAGTCTTTTTTCGCGCCATCATTTTTCCAAGCCGCTGATTTTCACATTTTTCTTGATTCGTCGTCATTTTTTGGGCTGAATCGAAATGAAGTTGAGTACCGGAATGAAATATTTTCCAAGGCGTCCCATGAAAATCTGTACAGTTTCGCATGGACGGATAGACTTTCGGAGCTCCAAATGCAGAGCTTCGGAAATTTCTCATCCGCAGTGGTGGGCTCTCGCGTGCAGAGAATAATTTAATGTTGGAAAAATTTGAACTGCGCCTGATGTGCTCGTTGGTGGTGGTTTGTTGCACGAACGCATATCACGTTGTAGACCGAGGCACATGGTATATGGCACAAAACGAGTGGTTCGCAAAAGTAAGTTTGCGGAATGTGCAAAAGGTACGAACGAGAACTAGCTGTCCGCCCTCCTGCGGCGGCTCTCTTCTGTGAAGCCGATATCCTCGAGATTCGAGGTTTTCTCGCGTGTATTATAGGCCGAGAGAGAGAGAGAGAGAGAGAGAGAGAGAAAGGAATATATGGGGAGGAAAAAGAAGCTGAAACGTAAAGGGGGAAGGGGGAGGAGAAGAAAGAAGAGAAAATATATAAGCGCTTGAACAAACAGAGGAGCGACGTTTTTCGCGCGGCGTTTGGGTTGCCGCCCCCCAAGATCCATCATACAGAACGTTGCCTGTTATTCATCCTCTTCTTTTCTCTAACCATCACGTATTCTCGAGCATTTAATGGGGAGAGTATCGCTCGTTACCGAGATCTTTGCTGTGTTGGGAGTTGAAAAATCGTGAGAGCGTTTCTCGATCCATAGAATTATATTTTCTTCGCGCTCCTTCAGCGATCACTTTGAGTCTCGAATCGATTTGTTTTTTCCATAATAATTCAGCGCTGTTCGTATCGTACGATTATTTATTCCGTGAAATTGATTCAAAGTGCTCAGTTTTGAATGACAAATCGATGTACCGAAAAAACTGACGCCCGTAAAGCGAAGGTCGGGCTCTCGAAACAAGTGGAAGAAATTCGGTGGGTTCGAATCGGTAGAGAGGACGCGTGGACCACGCAGCATCTCGCACTGACCTTTCCTTGGGAATATCTCTTCCGTACGTTGGAGCTGGGCGCTCGGGAACACAGTGGGTGGCCGTCGCCACAATCGCAACCTTCGTCGTCGCGTTTCCTTGGCCAAGTTAAACCGGAAGAATTGTATGTGCGGCGTTTCGTATGCACGAAACCCAAAAACCCGAGGAGACAAAATTCTTCTCTCTATCAATTCCTCTCCGACTTTCTCCGCGGACATTATTTTTTATTAGGACGAAAGGAAAGAGACTGACTGTGAATAAAACGTTGAGCATGTCACTCCCTCTCTGCTCACCGCGCGTCCATCCAGACACGACTACACTTATTGCACGAAGGGAACAGCTCGCCTGGAATTTAATTATTCTAGTATCAAGGAGGACTGTGATTATCGCGTCATGTTGGCAAACCAGGCATATCATATTCCTGTCGCACCTTTGATCCGTGCAAGTTCTCTCACAGATACGCGTTCATTCGCTCGATGGATGATGGCGCGTTCGAGTCGTTTCGCAAGTCCGTATGATACGGTGAGCCGCGCGAGCGTGGCCACCGATCCTTCTGTCTTTTTTTCTTTTTTATATTTCGCTTTTGCTGTGCTTCGCTCTTTGGCGCAATGTGCGAACGATGTTGATGGCAAAAGCACCCGCGCGAAGATGAAAAGACCGCGGGAGAGATGAGACCAATGAGAAATAAGAAAAGGTCGGGGGAGAAGAAAGAAGGTGCACCGAACAATCCTCCGTTTAGGTGTTAATGATAGGGTCACTATATACTCGCCCGTTCATAACAAGAGCAACGCTCAGACTCTCTTTCGCTTTTTATCTTGCACGAAGACGGACGCACGCTTACTCGTTCATTGCCTCATACGTTAAATCGTTCACTCACTCGCTCTTTTGGCTCTCCTGCTTTGTATTATAACTTTCATGACGCCGACGCGCGCCAACTTATTCGCTTTCTTTCTTGGTTTTTTTTTTTTTTTTTTTTTTTTTTTTTTTTTTTTTTTTTTTTTTTTTTTTTTTTTTTTTTTTTTTTTTTTTTTTTTTTTTTTTTTTCTTTTTTTATTATACACCGACGAAATTCCTTCTTAATATCGTATAGAGAAATTTTCAGAGGATTCTCGCCGCAAGACCGATTGAATCCCCAGAGTTGCGAACCCCGCGGTCTCTTCGCTCTTGCCCCGCGTCGCAAATCGGTTGCCTCTCGCGAGCTCGCCCGTGAACACGTACGACTAATATATATGGGGGGAATCCATTCTTCCCGATCGCTTTCTTTTCTCTTTAAATCTTTAAGCCTCTCCCGTGTACACTCTTAACAACTTTTACCTCTCCCACTTTTATACTCCACTCGATATAGTTATATCCATCTTCGTATACAATCCCCCGCATCGTTGCCCTAACGGACTCCTCCCACCCATCATTATCCACCGTAATCGCGCCTAAAAGCCGGTGCCCGCTTTTGATTAAAATTGCCTTTTAATTCATTGGGCAGCCTCTAATCTAAGCGCACCGTCCGCGCCCCAAGTCTAACCCTTTCGCCCACCGTTCCAACCCATGCGCCCTCTTCACCCCGCGATCACACCGAACACAGTTTCTCTAGATTTTCTCATCGGTTATTATTCTCCTGGCGAGGGTGCCGAGGCAAGGGAGAATCCAGGATTATCGCCAATAAAAATTCAGCTTCGCGACGCCTGGACAATGCGCCAATACAAATTAATCATCTAATATTCATTAACGTTGGATCTTAGTCCCGAGGCTCAACGTCAAACTTTTTTTTGAGTCTTTAATTTTCCTGGATCTCGTCGTACGTTTTTCTCTTCTTTTTTTTCAACCCGTACAATTTGCACACACGAACATTTCAAATGTAACAGGTTTTCAAAATTCCTTCCTTCGATTTGGCCATTTTTTGACAATAAAATTCCATTTTTCAATTTTCTAAATCATTGCAATTGATTACTCGGGATATTCTCTACTAAAAAGTATGGTTTCAACATTCATTTCATGCGTCCATCGGAGGAATACAAAGTTTTGAAATATCGATGTGCTAAATTTGCACATTTACAAATACAGTCAATCGTCTGCTCGCTTCTCCACTGAAAATGAAATTTAGTCGAAAAACGACGATATTTTGTTTGAAAAAAATCGACCTTTTCCAAAAAAATATTCATTTCGGTTTTTTTTTCTTATGAACATTCGTGACGATCGACAATTCGCCTCCCGTGTGAAAGCCAATCAGTTTGCACAAGATTTTGACTTATAGTCTCGACTGGAGATTGGCCGGAATATTTGAGCATAATCTGTGCAATGGTTACGATCATGAAATACACTCATCAGGTTAATTAGAATTTTCTCTGGACCACACGAGCGTCTGTAGAGTCCAGGCCTCGAGACTTAACTGCGGCGAAGATGTATAGGAAATGTGAGGACGAGCGAGACGACGCAGAGGAATGCTTACGAGACGTCATAGAGATTCCAGTCTCTTTTATTTAAATCATCGATTATAGGAAAATAAAATTTCCTTGCAGTGATATGAGCTCATAAAAAAATGTATTTTGTTTGCTTGATTTAATAGTAGGTCCCGGTATGGATGTATTATATATACATCGAGTATCTCATCTCTCGAGGTCTTTAATTAGTACGAAGGAATTTTTGAAGAAGCATCTCTGCGGATGAGAAGCCGCTGTCGGTAAATTGTCTGGCTCTCTCGTTGAGTAATCTGCATCTCGGAGTAAGAGGGTATACGAGATTGTGCGCTCGTTTGAAACGTTCTCGCTGTAATAACCGTGATAAAATCGTCCTTGAGAGTTGTGTTCGGCGTGCGGAGCTGGTCGTGGCTTCTCAGCGTCAACTCGTCGCGGTGCATGTACCTGGGAAATGGCGCGCGCGCGCGCGCGTCTGCACGGATTACCCAACGATCGATTGATCTCGATCCACGAGATTGCTGCGAGTCTTGTCGGTGCGATGAGGAGCAAGCTTAGATGTGCAAGGATAGAATGAGCGCCGGACGATTGGCCCCTGAGGGCACGATAAGCGCGGTGTGGGCTACGGAGAGGCCTCGGGAGAGAGAACAAATTGCACGGAGTTTCCAAGACTGTACCCGCGCCTCGACCGATCCCGCGAGGGAGAAAGAGCTCTGGAGGGAGAAAGAGATCTTACTGATAGTTGGAAGGGCTATAGTAAAGAACATTCGAAACGCCCGCGGTCGCCTCGAGGCGAGAGGAAAGCGCATCGCGAGCAAAGATCCAATCGGCTTTCCAGCCCTGGCATATATTCAATTAATTAATGGAAGCGGTGCAATTAATTGGAGTCGATCGTTCGTCGCGAGTACGACTACACGCATTTTAACCTTTTCATCTGTGTCTGTGTGTATTCTCATCGGACGAAGGCTCTCAGAGGCTTTTACAGATTCGTTGACATGTCTTCTTGCTCGATCTCTTCGTCACTCGCGTCTCGGAGCATCTCCACACAGAGCACACCGTGTCCAACACTTTCAGATTAAGTCGTTTCCTTCCTCTCGCCTCCTTCTCTTCATTGATGGGCTCTGAATTTATTTCTCGACCACATCGACCAAGTCTGCACGTCATGACGTCCCGCACTGACGTTCGTCAACGTCCCCTGATCATTTTCACGTGTAAATCGTTCATGTAATATTTAAATACCAGAACAAGCAAATGCTCCGACCAAGGGGAGCGAAAAGACGAAGAAAAAATATGGAGAACAGGAAAAGCAACGTCAGCTAAGGAGCAACAGCCTTTACGACCCAGTTCGGGGACATTCTTGATTCCCATGTGGCTGATGCTCTTCGGGCGTGAGCCACACAACGAGAACCACTTGAATTTAACGAGGTACCGCGGTGCCGGCAAACGGGCCACCCTGCAGATCTTCCTCCCTTTCTTTCTCCCACTAATACCAACATTTTTCATTCATTCTCACTGGAGATTTTTTTGAGGCACCTCCAAAACGGAATCCCTCGTTTTTTCGATTGAATCGGAGCTCCGTGTGGAATTCTCTAACATTCTTCCGTGTGTGGTCGGTTTATCAAGATGTCGGTCGACTGCGCCATGAATGGGAAATGCACGTCGGACCAGCGAGGAGTTGAGGAATTAACAGAAATCATACACAACGAGCAGTCGCCTTGACGTCATTCCGGAATGATTCTGCAGTTTGCAACGTCGAGATTCAACGAAAAATATTTTTTTTTAAATTATTTAGTGAATTTTAAAAATCATGGTGATTTTTGGTGTTGATTGAATTTTGGGGTCGCCAGAGAGGATCGTTTCATTGTCTAGATCAAATATTGAATAATAATTATTGGCTTAGCTGAAGAAAAAAAAAGAATTTTGATGATTCTGAAGTTTGCAACATTGAAATTTAACGAAAAATATTTTTTCCATTACTTATTTATTGAATTTTGAAACACATGGCAATTTTTCGTGTCGATTAAGTTTTTGGGTCACCAGAGAGGATCGTTTTAGTGTTTAAATCGAATATTGAATAATAATTATGGGCTCAGCTGAAGAAAAAAGAGAATTTCGTTGCATTCCAACGATGCAAACTTCAACATCATGGATTTCCCTCCTTTTTTCTTCCTCTCCATCGCGTTCATCGTGAGACAGAAATCTCCACGATTTTAGGTCCAAAATCTCTGACAATCTTTCCAGATGAAAAATTGAATTCCAAAAAAAAATTGAGGCAATTCCAAAAAAAATTTTAAAATGAATGGATCTAATATTTTTCGTTGCATTCCAACGATGCAGCCTGCAATGTCATCTGGAATCTGTGCAACAAGCAGTTTCTCGTACAACCGAATCTTTTTTTTTTTTTTTATGGCGCATTCGTGGTGACGAACAAAGGAGAATTCTTCAGGATGTGAGAACAAAGATCTCGTGGAAAAGAGAAGAGAACGAGAGTATCTCGTGTATTGGGATTTCGTAATATTTTTCGGATGAGAACTGTTTTATGTGTCGAGGAGTACGAGTTGGGCGAGTGTAGAGGGAAAAAAGGGAAGACGCGGCAAAGCCTATAGACTGCGAAGTGCTGCACTTTGCGGGGTCGTGGCTTGAGTATGTTTCTGTAGCCGAGCTAGAGCCTGATGTGGCCTGTTAAGTGGCAAAGCACACACCGTCTGTGTCTCCTTCATTAGCACCAACTAGCCACAAGCAAATGGCTACAGCAAGTCCGTGACAATTCACCAGCAGTGGCTCTTTCTTTCCTCGTACTGTCTGTACTGTCTGTACATGAGGCAATGCCGCGCGATCCTCTTTTCGTCGTGGAGTTCGTTCGCCATGAAGAAGAAGAAGAAGCAGGAGAAGCGCGAGAGGCTTCTCACCGTTGCGGGTACAAGTCCCTCTTGCCATAAACCAAAGGCTTCGCTTCTCAGAAACTCCACTTTGCATACAAGTCTCTCAATGTGTGCGACTCGGTGTGCATCAATCCGCGTGTTTCGACGCACCAATCACTCGTTCACGCCCTCCGCATAATCAAACGGTCATACGAATTCATTTAATTTCTCGTAACAGATTCCTCAGAGGTCAGGAAATCTCCTAAATACCAAAGTTGTTGGAAAATCAATTTTTTTTCTTCATTCGAGCAATTTTTACATTTCCCTCCAAATCAACAGCCTTTTTTTTAAATAATGAATCCGAATGTTCATCTCGTTTCAGAGCTGCTGACCACGCAGTCGGAAGACTTTAGTGGGAAACTGTACATCTACGCTGAGAAGACCCAACGATACATCTGTTTTAACAAACGCTGGAAACTGGTCGCTCTGGTAATTATTAATTAAGATTCTCTGTTATTCAGAATGATTCTCGTTGAGGCTCTCGTTCCCTTCAAAAACTTCGGGTTTCTTGGTTCCTGACCTCCAGGTCCTTGAACTGATTTGAATCCTGAAGAACTTTTTTTTTAAATTTCCCTGAAACGAAGAATTGTAAAGAAAGGCGTGGGTGAAATAAAATGACGTGGAATTTTCTTGATTTTGTCGTCACAGCCAAAGAAGCAAAGAGACGCAAATTATGATTACGATTTCCTGGTTTCCATAATGATTTTCGTTGAGACTCTTATTGCTGCCAAATCCTTGACCTCCGGGTCCTTGAACTGACTTGAATCCTGAAGAGTTTTCTGAAAGTTTCCCTAAAACGAAGAATTGTCAAGAAACGTGTGGTTCGAAAAAACTGAAGTGGAATTTTTTTGATTTTGTGATTCCAGCCAAAGAAGCAAAGAGACGCAATGTGCCAGTTCTACGAGTCCTACAACGGTGCATTTTTTAGGTACAGAAGTGCGGTGGATAGTAATCACATGGTGGGTTTCAACAAGTGGGGCAAGCCGATGAGGAACCAGCGGGGTCGTCAGGAGTGTTTCAACTTTTTAAAATACAATCCAAACATGGAGGAGCGTTTGGAGCGTCACAACGACTTGATGTCGGGTAGGACAGGTGGTAAAAATGTAGGCAAGGGTAGTAACGGTCACGGGGTTGCTCGTCACGGGGGTTCGACGTCACGACGAGAGACGTTGCAGCGCGGGAGGAAGCATCAGCAGCCGTCATCTTCGTCGCAGCATAATCAGCACAGAATGAAGAAGAATTTATTGCAAGCGGATCAAGTGCCGAGAGAAACGATGATAATGTCGATGTCGCATCGTCACAGACACTCGAATCGTCTGAAGCAGCCACACGAAGACGTAACGAGCCCTCGGAGACGACATCACCAGAGTCGTCTCCTCGAGGCTAGCAAGTATTGAGCCAACCTTCGTATACTCGTATATACATTATATATAGGATATATATATGCATATATATATATATATAGAAAAACACACACACACACACATATATATGTATACATAAATAAAAAAAAACAATACAGCTCGGCTCGAAGATCAAGACTGCCTCTCACCTGTGACACTACACGAGATCTACTCGCGGCCACTACAGTACTACTATAATATTGAAGAAGATTTAAAAACAGTACGAACGGTCAAGCACGATTGGAGGTTCCGAAGATCCCGCAGGAGCATCGATCCCAATTACGATCGAATTTAATCGATCATGTGATCTAATCAGCGGAAACTGTGGAGTGTATCGTCACATGGAAAATGGTCAGGAGAGGCAACTCCTACGTTCGCCAACCAATCACGATGCTCCGTAGCTGTGTTTGCGCATGCGGTATCGATCGAGCCGGATCAATGAACGGTCGTCGTCGTTGGAATGTGACAATCGGTACTCAGCGCCGCTGCAATTGCGCTACCGTTATTCTCCAGATGCTACTATGACTTCGGATCGCTAGGCCCGCCAATACCTCACTCGCTACTGCGTCGCCAATTCGCCTGCGCCATCGATATACAAATGACACTACGCCTACCGTAACGTCTTTACGCATTAGTGTTGTTTTTTTGTTATTTTTCTTCGTGTTGGACATTTTAACATGACGCATCGATGAGTGCACGCGTCCATTGACATCTACGCTTGGCTGTTAAGCCAATATCTACCGTGACATTTTTGCCTTCAGTTTTCACACTCGGCCAGCTATTTTATGTATCTCCTTCGACCCGGTTACAAGCATAAAAGCTTTTTTTTACTTGTACAGTTGCGTAATTGGGTTCGAGCGAATATAAATGTCGAGGCAACTTATCCGCTTCGTAAAGTCCTCTGAGAATCATGGACTTTTAGGGAACGTTCGATAACTCATTTCTTGTATTTATTAAACACGTTTTTCTCATCGATCCTTACATATATTTATCGCATCCTTCCACATCATTATCACCGATCCACTCTCCTCTCAGCAAAACTCTGAGTTCTCCCTCTCAATGTTCCAGCAAACAATCCATACGATATTCTATCCAAGGGCATTATCCAGAACTTCCTTTCAACTTTCTTTCAGTAACAAGACATTTTTGTAACCGCCACGTCTTGAATAATTACCTGTACATGTTTCCAATTGATCCTCCACATATGCCCCATAAATCGTTTCTTCACCACCCAAATCACATCAGCCCAATCATCTTTCTCAACTCTCAACCCAGTTCCATTACATTTTTTCGATCCAGATCCGAGCAAGCGACGAATCCATCGATCGCGCTTTCACCTTCCGATCAAATTTCGTGTCACAATCCGCGCGGGTTCATACACTGGAATGAAAATTTTGTTGGAAAATATCATGAGCTTCAAGTTTGCGTCGACGTCATGGCACGAAATGAAGAAAAAAGGATTTGGAACTTTTTTTATTTGGGGAATTCATCCGTCAAGTCAGCAAAGGCAAATTCAGAAAAAAAAATCGAAACAAAAGTGACGAATCATTTTTTTTTCTTCATTTCGTGGCATCGCGTCGATGCGAACTTCAGGCTTACGAGGAATCAATATTTTGTTGGATATGTTCGAATGAACTTTTTTTTTTGGAAAATCACAAAAATTTCGTCATTGCGGCGCAAAATATTGGAGAAAGTTTCTTCCGAAAGTAAATTTTTGTCATCCCAATCGTAAATTTTGCCAACAGTTTCGTTATGAATGAAAAATATTGACAAAATAAGGGTAAAATTTTGAAATTATCGAAAAAATATTTAGTTGATCGTATTCATCGAAATATCGACGTTTTTTGACAAAATTTTATTTTCAGTGATACGCGAAAGTTAATTGTCCATCTCGCCGAGTAAACGATTATGTTATATAAAATTAGATAAATTATAACATGCGAAAGCAAATATGTAATTGTGTGTCGATGCTGGTGTGAGTGACGGATTGTAAGAATGTGTTTATCCGTTAGTTGGTTTGTTTGCTTGTTGTGAAGGCGTGCGAGTGCGTGTAATATACTTTATACCGTTAATAAATATAATCCTTAGAACGCTATTGCAGACTGTATTACTAGGTTAGGAACACGATATAACGCGGTGACGACTCCGCCAAGAGACTCTTTACCAACGACGTCAGGAATTTTGCTCACTTTCGGATCTCGTCCTGGTAAAAAAAAAAAAGAAAAGAAAAATAATAAAAATATTAATTATAATAAAAGAAATGATTTTCGTGAGGTTGAAAATAAGCCAAAGTGCCTCGCGTCGTTATCCCACATTCGCGAGTCCAGAGTCGTTGCTCCAGGAGCGCCTGTCCCCCTTCCTCAAACATTACAAACAACAACAACAACTACAAAAGACATAAACATCCTTAAAATCGCTCCTTAGGTAGCTTATTTATTGAAATCATGATTAGGATACCCACCCCCTATCGGGGGGTGATACCAACCCCCAACAAATCCTTCCTTTTCTTCAGTAGCTATTTTAGAAAAAAAAAAGACAACTTAAAGAATGAAGAGACGAAAAAAAATGAAAGTTTGAACAAAAATGTATGTTGCTCTCTTTGCCCTGGTTGCTGCTGCTGCTGGCGTTGCTGCTGCCGCTGTAAACACCACTGGCCTCTCTCCGTATCGCATTTCATCATTTTAAATCCAAAGACTCCCCAGCCATCAAACATCCGAACAAATAAATGCATTTTTCAATCTAATTTTGTTGTTCGCCGTCGATTGTTCTTTCTTGTTTCTCCTCAATGTGGCGCAGACAGGAAAACCTCTTTTTTCGTAACAGCGCCGAGACTGGCTCTGTATGGAACTTAAAAAAATACAGAACGTTACGGAAATAGAGGTCTAGTGTATCGCCATCGTTACAACGTCTGAAGGTCAGGTAAAGTCTTCGTGTTATTATTTTTTTCTTCACTTCCGAACTCGCTCCATTCCACTCCGCATTTTCTAACTTTTTTCAACGCTCGCTCTACGAAATCTGATAATACTCAATATTTTATTAATAAACTGAAACCTTGGCCATGGATTTCGTGCTTATTTTTCGATCTCTTACGTTTTCCAACAAAAATTATTCAGCACGTGACATTTGATCAACGAAATGGAACATTTTCATAAGTATTAATAGCGAGAGAGGCAGCGCATTCGTAAAAGATGAAAAAATAAAAATCGTTATTGTTAATTGGACGTTAGAGACCCGCGAGCGTCGAATCTAATATTTTTCTCATCCTCCCTCATTCCTGCGTTTTGTAAAAATGTCGCACATCAAAATTGCGTCAATTTTTGTGTCAATAAAAATGTATTTGTGTGTTTGAATTTTATCGGTTGTTTTTTTGTTTTCATTCCGAAAAACACGACGAAACGGAGGGTTTGGGTGAGAGAAAAAGATTCGTCGGTTCGCCGACGCGTCGTTCATGGCGGACGGTCGATCATTCTGTACACCGACGTGAACGTCATCCACGACCAAAATTAGAGAGAAAAAAAGCAGCTGACCATATTTATACGAGCGAGGCGAAAGGATAACCGAGACACGGCCACTTGAAAAAAAAACTAGCATACAAAATTTCAATGAATTCAAAGAAAAAACGATAATTAACAAATGAAAAATCCGACGCTTATAATTTAATAACAAGACAACTAATATAACGTGTAATTGTATTGTATTGTAATATGGTATTGTAACGCTACGTTTTAAAATTAACCAATTCATTTTTGTATGTGTAAGCATAATCTCACGAAGCGTCGACAATTGAAACAAAAAAAATTAATAAAAATGAAAGAATAAAGTACGTTGCGAATGAGCGGCGTCTTTGCTCCATGAAAAAGCAAAAAAAAAAAAAAAACAAACAAAAGTGCTCCCATTGTTTTCGACCCAATCTCACCCTCGGATGTGACGAAAAAAGTTCCTGGATGGTCCTGGGAATGCAGCGGGCGTCACGGTCCATCAATATTTTCGACGAGTAAAAAAAGAGGCTGCAGCAACAAAAGGGCTCACAGTCGAGTCGTGTGATCGAGCGATAAAGATTGGTGGTATCGTAAGAAAAATATAATTCATCGTTGAAATGGCATTCGAATCGCGAAGGTCAAGTGAAAAGTTTGGAAAAACGAGATCCAGTGAGAATTCTATTTTCCAAAGGTTCAAAGCTGAAAAAAGTTGGCTCAATCGATTCACTGACTTGGCGGCTCCCTCCGGAACTCAATTAACGTTCATCCGATCGCTCATCCAGTCTATAATAGACGTAATTCAGTTACCAGTCAATCTCGTCGACGGAATAGACGGACAGACAGACGAAAGATATAGCACATTGATAGGAGCATCAGAAAGATATATTAATACGTAATGCATAACCATCTACGAGCCAGGGGACATCGATGAGGAGTAGCGACTCGACTGTGAGGGTTGCGACCCTCTTGTGTCTGTTTTTTTTTTTCATTTCCCCCGCCAAAATCTCACCATTTCCCAATAAATTCACTCGCCACGGACGAAATAAGTGACACGAGAGCAAGCGAACGAAACAAAAGAAGAATCTGACAGCCGTAGACAGATAGTAACATAATTAATAATTCACTAAGCTAAGTACCCTAATTACCTAAACAAATTAAAATTATATATTAAAAAAAATATGTGAAAAAAAATTATGTGTAATGTAAAATATTCAATACCGAATGTTAGGACACTCGATTTATTACACTAACGATTATTATTATTATTATTATTATGACGATGATAATAACGATGATTATGATTATTATTGTTATAACGATGATGTTGATTATTATGGAGGTGATTACGATAACGATGATGATTATGATGATTGAGGGGGCGATGAGGATGAAGATGATGATGATGGTGATGACGATAAGAATGGATAATAACAATAATAATAAAAAAATAATAAATAATATTAATAATAATAATGATAATGATAATAGTAATAACAAAATAACAATAACTATATTGACAATGGTAAAGACGCGATCGTTGATGGATTTTTTTAGTTCGTATTAATAAAAATAAATGAAACATAAGAGATTAGATGAAGGGGAGGAAAGGAAAGTTGAAAATTCAACGACGATCGCGTCTCTGACCTACACACGTTATTCGCGTTGTAACATAGAGGCCATACTCCCGTTATCCACTAAATTGATGTGTTGATGTAAACGGGCGTGCTACCATCGTAAAAGTTGGCCGTTATTTAAATGAAGATTTGAACGCTGAGCGTTACAAATCCACGGGGACGGCGAACGCTGCATCTTGTCATTTTTTATTTGTTTTTTTTTTAGTTACTCAACTATCGGTCTCGCATTTCTTTCGTAAAAGAGTGGTTTCTCTCATGGGGTTCGTTGTTATTAACTATTCCGAATAATTTCACATGTTTCTTACGAACTCTTGGAACATCCGAGTCCTGGCCAGTGACTTAATTTTTCTTTTTCTATACCAGAGATTTATTCTAAAGCTTCGACCTTACGTTACCAACATCTTCGTTACACAAACTAAACTCCTTTCTTACTCACAGATTTACTCTTTCTACCTGCATTGAGTGGCTCCGGCACGCCTTCGAGTACAGCACGCCCGGCAGCAGCTAGCAATAAATAAATAAATACAACTTAAGTCTAAAAAAACATTCCAACGTCTAAAGAAATCATACTCATACTACGAGTTATGTAACTGTGTGCCGCCATTCAAGAGAAAACAACACTGTCGAATACATGCTCATAAACTGCTATACATACTGTCGTTCAATTATTTCACACTCCCCCATTTGAGCCCTCTTCTCAATCAGATTACCATTTTTTTCCCAAGCCAGAGGAACATTATAGTTTTGAGTACTTTTCAAGGAGGCTGGCTACAATTTGATAAGAATTTTATCAAATTTCGTGATAAATATTCTCTAGCATCAAGTACGATGACACTATTTTTTTTTTTTTTTTGTCTACATAGTTGTCGAAATCCTATGCATATGCGTGTAAACTCTAGTTCTCAATAACTCGAAAACCATGTGGAAAAAAAATCTTAATTAATTTGTAAACTAATATTTAATACTAAAGAGTATGCTCATCAAATGTCATCAAATTCTAATCATTTCGAAGTTTTCTATGCATTTTATATGGCAACATTTGTTGTGTGTGGCCACTCTCCTTAATGGAGTTAAATCATTGCTTACAATTTTTTGTTTTTTAATTATTTAGCAATAAGAAAAGCCTCCAGGTCGCTGGAGCAAAAGGTCCAGGACAAATGTCAAGGATTTTGGGAGCATTTGGTCTAGTGAATCAGAATGAAATACTCGAGATAGTAGGATAGGAAATCAAGTAGTTTTAATATGGTTCGATGGTATTTTGTAGAGCGGTCCAGACTCGTCGAGACTTAAATTTATAAAACGTCTGGAGTGTTAGGTGAGAGAGAAAAAACGCGAGACTCGACGCCCCGACGTTTTACTTCCTCGAGTGCATCTTGCGAGGGCTCCAACAAACAATCTCAACATTCGCCTGGTCTCTTGAATTTTTGGTTCCGGCTCTTTCGACCGCTTGGTCTTGCCTCGCCACTCGTCCATTCGGCTCTCAAATCGAATTTCGTACAATGGGCTTTCGTTAAACATCCACAGATTCCGCTCGCGTGCGGATCAAGGACCAGGCTGGAGAATTTCTTCGCCTAAATCGAAGACTCGACCGCTCCGCAGCTTCCTTCTTAACGTTCCTCGAGTGTTTGATCTACAAATCATGAACGAGTGCTCCAAACACTTGGAGAATAATACAAGTACCCGTCGTAGAGCCGTTACATTTCACCCCTCGGACTATACACTGCAAAGCCACAACACAGACTTAAACCACTTCGTCTCTCCCCACTCTCGTCACCCTTCTTGTCCACGCTGCTAAGAGCGGTCACCACAAAAAGGGTCTTATCTCGATGGATCGACCAACGATTCAAGAACGACCGGGCGACTGTAGTTCCAATCCGTTTATACACACGACGCTGCTCGGGCTAAACTACCAACGGACACGCCATAGATCGCGACATCGACCACCGGAAACTTCGGCTTACCGGTGGTCCGGTACACGCTACTGATCATTTCAGCATGCCTGGTCTCGTCGCTGGTCCCTGTATCGCGCTCATACGTCACCGGCAAGAAAATAATTAATAATCCGTCGGGGAATTCAACGATCGATTTTCCTCGTCGTTGCGCAGGAGCGTGAGAAAATAAAAATATGCTCACGTGGCTTTTTCTCAGGTTTTTACATTCAAATTCAATACGAACGAGATTCTCATTTCGGGTCCGGCTTATCTGGACCTGACCAAGACCGTTAAACGTTTTGTACTTCTCCGATCCGGGCCAGAATCTTTTCATCGACTCACGATCGTAATGATCCCATATTTAAAAATTATATAGAGATTCTTAAGACTTGTTCTAAAGAATTCTATAGAGGCCATATAGATATTTCAGCTTTATAGAAGATGTATAGAATTTCCATAGAATTTCTATAAAATTTCCATACAATTTCTATAGAATTTCCATACAATTTCTATAGAATTTCCCCAGAATTTCTATAGAATTTCCATGAAATTTCCATAGAATTTCTATAGAATTTCCATAGAATTTCTATAGAATTTCCATACAATTTCCATAGAATTTCCATACAATTTCCATACAATTTCCATAGGACTTCTATAGAATTTCCATGGAATTTCCATAGAATTTCTATACAATTTCCATAAAACAGGAAATGGAAAAATGGGGAAACTCCACAGATCTTTCATAGAATTTGCAAAAATCTTCTATAGAATTTCTACCCATTTTCTAAATCATTTTCTACATGGCCTCAATATAGATTGTATAGAACAATTCTATAGAAATTCTATATAATTTTTTCACTTGGTGAACCCGAACCAGATTAATGCCTGCCCGACCCGACCTCGTCCTTAATGACACTCAATCAGGACGACCTCTGCTGCGTCCACGCCGTTCGCAGGAACGTCCATTAATCCGGTGAGAAGCTGCCACGAGCTCCGGTAGAATTTTAGTGAAAAAGAAAGTTAATGACAATCGATGAAACTGAGATTATTGAAGGGACAGAAAAAGCCTTTGGGGAAGAGGCGTGAGAAACGTTACAATACAGAAGTGACTCGTCGGGTTATAAAAGCGAGTGGATACGATTCGTTCAATTAAGATCTCTCAATTAGCGAATCTTATCTCCTGGTGCCGAGGTCCTTATCCATATGAGGTCGCGGCTCTGTTTGTCACTTAAATATAATCCTCCGAAGCTCGAGTCTCGCGCTACCTTTTGCCCCGATCCAAGCTCACTCGCTTTCCTCTTATTTGCTCGGGCTGGACATCGACGAGATATCATTATGACTCCTCTGACTCTTCGTTATAATTATTAGCCGTTCGGCTTTCAAGGAGAGTCCGCCGAAGACCGGGCCCAATGAGAAATTGAAAGGCAAATCAGCTTCGATCGGCATCGGGTGTGTAGTCTTCGTGACAGCGTGCTCGATCCTCTAATCGTTTTGTCGATAAGGAATTATGTCGTTGGGTTGATGGAGAAAATATTGAGAATTTTTGACGAAATTCCTCGACGAATTTTCTGTTATCAAATCGTATTTATCACAAGATGAGGGAATAAATTATTCCAGGGAGATTGGATGACCGAAAGAATCCTCACTCCACGTCTCGGGAGCAAGAGAAACATCGAGAATAGTGGAATTTGTCGGAGCTTATAAATTTAAAAGTCGTTGCCAACAATGGCGAAGGTTTGTCGACGAATTAGAAACGTCTTAGAAACGGTTATTCAACGAGAATTTGAGGCAACAGCGGGGACTTGAAGGGAGCAAAAGGGAAAGCTGTTTGGGCACACGCTATTTATATGAGTCGTGGTTGCTCGGAGTTTACACCGAAATGTATTTTCCTGCAGGAAGTTAGCAAGGAAAATAGAGCAGGACGTGAAGCCATAGAGTGTCGTACGAGGAACCGAGGCCTGACAATGTGCCAGCCATTCCCGTAAATAATCCACGGCCAGGACAGCAATGCGGTCAACGCAATTGTCCACGACGCCGCGGTGACCTTTCCCGCCCTTTAATTGTCACAGATTCGTTGAACGTCGAAATTTATGTGCTTGGACTTCTGGGTGGGCAAAAGCGAGTATTTCTATAAGCGGTGAGGCATCGAACGACCATTCTTTTTCTATTTTTTCGCACATGGACGTGCACTTTGTTTGCTTATGCATTATGTATAAAGCGAAATGCCCAGATCTACGGAGTTGCCTTGAAAATATTTGAGCGGAAGAGCAATTGGAGTGAAAAAACAAAAAAAAAAACAAAAAAAAAAGTTTTTGTCCCATCAGCATCGAGCATTTGCCTTGCTCGACCGTGATAACCGTCACTAACGGGAGCGTAACGTAATACGCGCAGTAACTTATCATCTCTGAAAATATAAATTTAATGATAACTGTCCGAGTCTTCGGTCAAGCGCGTCAAACAATTTCGGCCATTTCGGTAGTTTAGTTCTCCGCCTGGAATTCTTTTCATTGCTGTGACCGTCTCGTCTCGTTCAACTCGAACGAAGATCGACTTAATTGGGCCAACCGACCGAATACTCTCTCTAAAAAATTTACTCGGATCTTTCTTATCTGACTATTATCCGATAACGAGCGACGAGCCAACTCAGGTTTTCCTTCTCCACCGGAAATATTGTCGATTCTAAATGCTAACACGAGCATAGGGACCGACCCCTTTTCACAAAACCTCTCGCTTCTTCTCGCTCTCTCTCTCTCTCTCTCTCTCTCTCTCTCTCTCTGAAACTCGGCAGCACATGGCGATGTGGACAAACAAAGACGACCGCCACTGCATTTACATTCTAGAGACTTCATCAGTAAAATAGATTCGTCCGACCGATAACAAACGTTCCCTCGATAAGACAAAAAGACCGGTCATTTGACAATTGGGTTATACGGTGGCCATCGGGTTCCGCTTCGCATTCTCTGCGTCTGGTTGTTCCCTTTGGATTAAACGGTAAATATACGAGTTGAGAAAAAAAAATTGAAAAAAAAAAAAAAATTCTTTTCATGTTTCTGGTACGACCGAGTGCACGATTGAGTGACACCAAGTGCTTTACGAGGCCTCGGTGCACTGAAAAAAAAGTAGCAAAGTATAGCGCACTGTTTACGTTAGGCCTCTCATAAATATCTCAACTCTTTCAGTGATCGAGCAGACCCATTGAGATTGTGTTAAAATTACAGAATCGTGACTCTTGATTAATTGGAAATAAAACACAACGCGATACGTGCGCGCGCTTATTGTACGACAGCCGCATTATTCGCCAAGTCATTCAATCCTTTGGATCGACATTGCAAGAGCTGCATGTTAATATTCGTAAAACATTCCATTTTGCACAGAGACTCGCGACCCGATTTCCGCCCAACTATTCCTCTCGATACACATCGCCACTGAGCAATCGCTCTGCTTATACCCATTTACTCCAAGCAATAAATCTCGCCAATCGAGCAGCCATTAACCTGCATGACGCAAAGTCAATCTCGTTAAATTAACTTTACCCCCCCCCCCTCCCCCTCCCTCCCTCCCTCGTTACTCCGTAACGAGAACTATGAATGCAACGGCACGATGTACCTCAAAACTCTCGAAACGTTTAAAAGCGCTGGCCGCAGTTCGATCATTCGTCAGATTGTCAGAAATACTGCCCCATTACCACAGAACGCTTAGTCCATCTCTATAGCATCAACGAGCTGACTTGATCATTACGAAACTTTCGTCGTGATGGTCCCAGCCGCGAGGATGGACCGAGAAGAATTAGAGAAACAAAGTCTAGACGATTCTTGTGCCTCTCCGTCGATTAAAAAACGAAATACACACACACGTATCTGGACATTTTTTTTAGAAATGGTTTTTCGATCTTTTGGGACGATTCGGAAAAAAAACTCACGGTCGCATAGTTTTTTCTGTGAGAGAGCGAAAAAACATGGAAATTGCACTGAAAATGAAAGTTTGGGAAAAAACGTCAATTTTTTGTTGAATACGATCAACTAAATATTTTTTAATAATTTCAAAATTTTCGTTGACAATATTTTTCATTTTTAACGAAACTGTTGACAAAATTCACGATTTTGATGACAAAAATTCACTTTCAGTAGAAACTTTCTTCAATATTTCGCGCTGCAGTGACAAATTTTTTGTGATTTTTCAAAAAAACGTCAAGTCGAACGTATCGAACAAAATATCGATCTTTTCCAAGAAAATTTTTTTTTCAGCATACTGAAGCGATTTTTGTTGAGAACCCAAAGAGAAAATCAGTGCAGAAATTGTCATGGATTTTGGAAATAAACAATTGATAGAAACATTTTTGTGATTTTTCAAAAAAATTTCAAGTCGAACGTATCGAACAAAATATCGATCTTTCTCAACGAAATTTTCTTTTCAGTGTGTTGGAGTAGCTTGAATAAGGCCGGGAGAATAATATCGAGCCTCGGTCCACGGAAGCTCGATAACCATCAACGGGACCAACGACACGAAGAAATAATTTTTGCGCGCACAGTAGAAGACAGGCAATCGTACGGCACTTTACGATGACGATAAGTTAGACCAGGGGCAAAAACTAATACGCGGTAAATAACAGGTATTAGTTGTACTTACTGGAGATATAGCCAAGAGATGTTTTTGCAATGGGACGAGAGACCAATGTCACGAAGGCCTCTGGGCCACGAGCAGGGCTCTCCGCTTATATTGCATTACGCGAGAATGATATATGCGTTCACGAGTTTAACACCTTTGTGGCGCTCCTGGCGCATACATATGCAATCCATAAGCGAGTTTTCTTCCTCTACATACTCTTCGGGCATGTACCTACCACGAGCACTTCTCGAGAATTCACTCTTTCATTTTCATCTCATTCTCCCCGGCACCCCAACACTTTAACGTCCCTTTGGTGTTCGTGAAATGAATTAAAATGCTCTTAGTATTGGAATACATTGAAAACGAAATTTCGTTGGAAAAGATTGATATTTTGTTCGATAAGTTTTTTAAAAAAATCACAAAAAATTTTCTATCAATTGTTTGTCCAATTTCAAAAATCCATGACACTTTTCGTACCGATTTTCTCTTTGTATCCTCAAGAATATTCGTTTCACTACATTGAAAAGAAAAATTTGATGGACAAGATCGACATTTCGTTCGATACGTTCGACCAAACGTTTTTTTCAAAAATCCCAAAAATTAAGTCGTTGCAGCAATAAATATGGAGGAAAGTTTCTTTGGAAAGTAAATTTTTGTTATCGCAATCGTAAATTTAGCTGACGGTTTCGTTAACAATGAAAAATATCGTCGAAATAACGAAAATTTTCCAATTATCGAGAAATATTTAGTTATCGAGGTTTTTTGGAAAAATTTCATTTCCCCTGAAGTTACGCGTGTCAACTAAAATGCCGAAAAGCTCAAAAAATATCAGAAACAAAACAATTGACTTTGTACTCGAATTTCCGGTTTTCTAGACGATCGAAAGGTCACCCATGGACGTTGCAAACAAAATATAAAATGTTGTAATGTCGCCTGCAAATTCAGCGTTGGTGATAAGAAAAAAGGTAAATTTCTCGAATAGTTTTGTCCCGGTTACCCGAGGAAGATGCACGCTCGCGATCGTATTAACGGGGAACCGGTGCATGAGAACAAGAAAGTTAAGATAATAATAAGGTGTGTTGATCGCGCGTGCGCTCTGTTCAACAAGAGATAGAAAATAACACACAATTTCATCTGTCATAGAATACTAATGAAGGGAGATAAACAATGAAGACAAACGCCTGGAGCAGAGGTAACTGCGCATAGAAAACAGGCTGTGGGTGAGCGTGGGTTTGGTATATATTATGTTGGTATGGCCACAGGAGGCCTGAGGGCGAAAGAAAGAGAGAAAGGGAGGCGAAGCGGGAGTCAGGATGAAGTAGCGCTCGATGATAATCATTGCGAGCACGTCTGTGCATCGAGGGGGCCCATAAAGCATCCATTACCCGAGTAATAGCCGCGGCCTCGGGTATTACAATAAATGTTTTATCGCGGCCGTTCTAAGCCTTGCCAGATCGTACACTTTTCACTCTTTTTATTCTCATTTTTTTCATTCATCACACGATTGAGACATTAGCGCTGCCATGTGCCTTTTAATCGCTCGCCTTCAACATACATTAGTGACTCCCAATATCCCCGAAGACACAGGATCGTTCTGAGGGATTGAGATTTCGAAAGGAAGATCGCCGATCGATCGGAACCTCGTCAAAAAGATCGAGCCAACTTCGTTCTGTCATATTTCATCCAACTACGAGTTGGAATTTACTGTCCAGGGTCTCATTAATCCTGCAGCGTGTAGACCAGAGTTGATCTACGAACCAAATCATTTTTATACCAGGATATAAAATGACTGTGACTAGATTATTCAACGCAGATCGATAAAATGCTCATAAATCTTCACTGAAAAGAAAATCTTGTTGGTCGTGTTTTGTTTTTCAATAAATCACAAAAATTTTGTCATTGCAGCAAAAAATATTGAAAAAAATGTCTGCAGAAAGTACATTTTTTGTCAAAAATGAAAAAAATTGTCAAAATAACGAAAATTTTGGAATTATCAAAAAATATTTAGTTTTCTACGAAATATCGACGTTTTTTGACTGAATTTCATTTTCAGTCTTCGTACCGAAGCTCCAGCGAATCTTCCGGATTATTCTCCAAAAATACAAGCCGCTGGCTATTAGATTCCGAATATTTAACAATCGCTGAGTCTCCGGAGTAAGGAAATTGATGATCAACTAATTTATGGAACGCGAATTCTCCCTGGGAACACGAAGTGTGAGTGGCGAGGGAATAAATAATAAAAAAATCGAATTTTGTTGGTTTTTTTTTGGATTTCTAATCCGTAGCTATAAAAAGTAGAGATTTTTGTGGAGAATGCAAATTTGTGTTCATAATGAAGCGAATGTTTATCAGATAAAACAGGTGTTTATATCGTGAGAAAGTAAAATACGATTGTCGAGGAGAAGGGCTGTTGGCGCCACAGGGTTATCTGTGAATAATTCATCAGTTGCACATGGATATATATGTATGAAAAGGGTTGATAAAGATAGGGACCGCAGTGAGTCTCTTTTCTCATTTAATCGTTCGAACGCGTTTGCGTGTAGACGGGTAACATTAAAAGCCGCGACGATAAACCACTCTTCACGGTCTCGGCGTATACTAATAAATTATATTCTGCTCGGTCCGCAATCTCTTTCGCCGCGAAGATACTATGTGTGTACGAAGAACGATCAAGCGGACTTGATCAAAGTTGGAGAATCGATGAATCTCGAGATGGTGAGTGAAAAAGCTGTCCATGTCTCAATCCCACACACCGTGGTGGACAAATCTGTCAAAATTAATCGATTCAAACTGAATTTTAGCCTTCAAGAAGAGTGTTTACACTCAACAATGTTGCCATGTAAGAAGCACAGGAAAATACGAAATAATTACAATTTCATTAAATTTTGTGTCCATTCTCTCTAGTATTAAATATAAATATACAATTTTTTTCAGATTTTTCTTCTACATAGTTTTCGAGTAATTGAACACTAGAGATTACATCCATAGGCATAGGATTCAGATATATATATATAGGTAGATCTTTTGCATATTGAAAACTCAAATTATTCAACAACTTTGTAGACGGAAAATATAAAAAAAATTGTGTCATTGTATTTGATGCAAAATAATATCATCACCAAATATTATTTAATCCTTATCATCTCGTAAATCGACAATACGTTTTTCGTATTATTTATAATTTTAATTATTTTTAAATTTATTAATTTAGTTTTATTTATTAATATTATAATATTATTATTATTATTATATTCTATCAGAATATATATTGTATTTATCCGGGATTGAGCCCCACTCGGATCACCTTTTTATTCGCTCATTATTGCTGGACCGTGCCTCGTCACGATAATTATTATTTCATAAAAATGATAAAAATCATAATTATAATTATAATGATTTTCATTATTCTCATTTTTATTTTTTATTTAAAATTTTTTTTCCATTTATTTTTAAATTTAATAATTATATTATAATTATAATAATATAATATTAATTATTAATTATTCTTGCTGACGTATGAGATTTATTCGTGAATTTAAATGGGTGATGCTGTGAGGAGCATCGAAAGGAAAAGATTGGCTCGTTGCTGTTGGTAAGCATCCTGCCTTCTTCGATGTTGTTGAGAATTGGCAATTATTTGAAATATCGGAAGAACGATTAAGGGCAACTTCATTTAGAAGGGTAAGTGGGTCATCGGCTAACGAATGGTGAGTGGTACGTGATGCCACCATTGCCACCCACTAGGCTGTAACTTTTATCGAGCGATTCAAACGAAATCATGTAATTCTCTGTGGCATGTATAAACCTTCGGCACTACCATGTACATCCTACTCGACTGCTCTCTCACTGGGTTAATTCTCATTTGGCTCACTGCCAAGCCCAGCCAATTCATGGACAGTCTTCGGTGTGGCAGCAGTTAGTTTCTCCAAATTCTCAACTAATACTCTCCAGGGACCAAGGTCCTTTGGAATAATGAGCGCTTGTCTCGAACGTTTCAACAACTCAGAGATATCCGCGGTAAACTTCCGATGCCTTTGGCCTATTTTTTCTTTCCAGGTCTTTTGTTCCTTCCGAATACATCTGGACGGAAAAAAACTCAATTTCGATATTTTTTGGAGATAAAATAAAATCATACCATTACACTGAGAAAACAATTTATTTATAATGAAAAAATATATTTAGTTGGTACTTTTACTCGAACAATCATTAACTGTTAAAAAATTTGTTAATGGTCAAAAAATATCTTTGTTACGACGATCAAATTTCATAGGCATGGCATTTCCTTGAAGATAATGATTTGTTCGATCGCTTTTATTTCCCTCAACTCAGTAGATGGTCGTCAAATTCATTTGCAGTCAAGAAAGGTTACGTTTTATCGAATGAGAATCATTTATTAATTATTAACAAATGTTTATTGCAGACAATCACGACAGGCTCAAATAAATGATTCATTAAGTGTTTAAAAACATTTATTTCGTCGTATCCAACTTTAGATCGTTTCTCAGCGTAAAACGATCATCTCAAACAAAAAAAATGTTTAATTTCGATGAAATATTGCTGAGCCAATTTGAAGGTACAGAGTCGAAGGGCTTGTTCGTTTTTTTGAAACAGCCTCCACTTTTGTCTGTTAAACCCAAAGTACCTGTCGGACTGGGACTTTCTGATAAGCAGTCGTATTCACACAATGATAAGACAAATGCACAAGAGTGAGCATTAAATGGAATCTCCGAGACTCACTCGTAAAGGGTAACGTACTCTCTCAACATTGTTATTGCTTCGTTTATTTTTATCAATTCTATCCAACGTACAATGTAAGTGTGAAATGACATTCAACAAAAGTTGGCAAACATAAGATTAGCCTCGTAAAATACAGGCGTTACGTTGCAATCATTGCGAGAATTTGCATATGAGATTCTGATAAGAAATCTCGTGACTTCGATAAGTACTCGATGACACTGAGTGCTTCCTTGTCTTCAGAAAAGCTTTGCCCGTTGCTCATACATGTTTGTTTTGTTTATAACTATAACATCGATTATGCAAAGCATTGTGTTTCTGGACGTATTTCCGGGTCAAACATGCTCAAGGAAAAAGGCTCAGAGATTCTGATGTTCTAGCAAACTTATGGTCAGAATTGCTCGAAGATTTTATCCATTTTGGATCGACGATCACTGGGCAGACCCGCATCTAGTGGTTTGGCTGTAGGAAATGTGTTTTTTTTTCGTAAAGAAATTATGGAAATTGCTGGATTCTTTTTACGTCATTGGAACTCCCGCGCTGAAAATAAAATTTGGTCAAAAAACGTCGATGTTTTGTTGAAAATGGTCAACTAAATATTTTTTTGATCATTTCAAAATTTTCGTTATGTTGACAATGTTTTTCATTTGCAACGAACCTGACAGCAAAATTAACGATTGGGATGACAAATATTTACTCTCAGAAGAAATTTTCTTCAATATTTCGCGCTGTAATGACAAAATTTTTGTGATTTTTCAAACAAAACGTTTACTCGACCGTATCGATCTACTCCAACACAGTTTTCCGTTCAGTGGCATGAAACAGGTTTTTAGAGGATCTGAAGAGAAAATGAGTACGAAAATTGTCATGTATTTCGGAAACTGAACAAAAAATGGATAGAATTTTTATTTTGATTTTTCAAAAAAATGTTTAGTCGAAAAAAAATCGATATTTTTTCAAAGATTTTTTTATTTCATTGATGGTGTACGTTATTTTTCTCGAATAAAATGTTTTCGTTGGTTCCGGACGTGAGGATCTCTCAGTGGCTCAGAGAATGGAGCATCTGAGTAGCTGAGCATTATTTATATCAACGGTTACGCTCGAATGTGCGAATGCAATGAAAGATCCATATATGCATGAGTTGCTCGGTGTGCGGGGGAGGAGCGGGGATCGGAGTGAAGAAAATGATGTGCAGGAGGAAGGAAAAAGAGTAAATAGAAAATAGGAAGAAGGTGGGGAAAAGAGGCATGGAAAGGCAGCGTAAAGAATCGGACACGGTGAATACACTCTGGTGTCCGTTCTCTCGTACCTCTGTTAGTAACGCGTGGGTGTAGATGCAACGAGATTACGCCCGGAGCTCTGGCTCCGGAGAGAGTCGCGTGGCGTTGCTCCCCTTCTCCTCTTAATCTGGTAGGATTGCTCCATTCCTTCTCTCTCTCTCTCTCTCTCTCTCTCTTTCCTCCTTTCTCCGTTCCTCCTAATCCCACCAGCGTGTCCAATTCCTTCTTCTTCTTCATGGTCTTCTTCTTCGTCGTTGTTGTCATCTTCTTATTCCCTCTTCTTCCTCTCGGTTTGCCTCTTCCCATTCGACTCCTTTTCACTCCTTTTTTCTTCTCCTTTCTTCTTGCTGCCTCTCTCTCTTGCTCTTTCGGTCTCGGAGAGTTCTCTATACCACGCGTTGTATACAACCTCGTGCACATAAAATACAACCTGGAATTTTAATAAGCCCGCCATTGTGAACGCGCGTTTCTCGGTTCCCACAGATTTCGGCCGGAGACAACACACCACACACACACGCTTGTCGCTTTTGAATCTTATTCTTTCTCTTCTGGTCTTTGCCTCTTTCTCTCGCTCCCAAATATCTTGCTGGCATGAATTTTTTTTTTTTTTTTTTTTTTGCGTTCGGCATATTCTCTCACACCGTCACTGCCCTACGCACGCAGTCGTATACATTAACATACGACCGTACATTGAATACGGAGAGTAAGACACTTGTTAGGAAAATAGGATGAATGAATCACTTTGTCAACTCGTGTCAGTCGAGATTACGCGCACACCAGCCATTTACAAATACGAGCGATTGACTCTTTGCTAACCGCCACAAATTTTCGACCAAGTTTGTCCACGTGAGTCATCGAATCTTTATATTTTCATGGATTATATAAAAATCGTGAAAACGACGGGCTCGTGCTCTTATCGGAGAAACAAGTGGATTAAGGGATCTCTGTGCCGAGACGTCCCGAACGATTATCTTGGTATTTTGACGAGGAAACATCGTAATCGAGGATCGACGATGATTCGCCGCTAGGAATTGGGCTTTGGTGTGCTAAATAAAATCCTATGCATCCTCCGGCACTTAAATCTTGAGTCGTCTACGTGCAGCTGATTTATTACGAAGCTCATGGGATGCGAACGTTTGGTTTGCGAGTGCCCGTTGAGCAGCGAATAATAAAAATGGAATAACGGCGATTGGATTTTCCACGAAAGGAAATGGTTGCCTCGAATCTGTGACATCGAAGAAAGTTTGCAATTAAGTCGCAGCACGGGCTTGAGAATGAACGAACGAAAAAGAAAAAATGCGTCACTGACTTTACGTCTGTCAAGAGAAGGCGAGATGTTGCGACGACTTTTGGCGCTTAAATAAAATGTATTTATATACAGGACCCTCGACGCCAGTCACTTGAGACCCGACAGAGTTGGACACATATAGAGATAGACTCTCATATATATCTCGTAATTTATACACATATTTGAACGTATATGAAGAGCGTATCGAAGCAGAGGCGCCTCTCGTATTCGCCCGTTAATTCTTCGTTCTTGTTAACAGTCTCGCGTTAATGTCGAGTGGCTTGAGGACGTTTAAGAAAGAGAAAGAGCGAGCCGGTGGCAGGAGATCTCTTGGGAGATGCCACGCCGCACGGAGCAGCCACGCCGTAGCATTTCTCGCGCACGGGCCATATAATGCCATTCCGGAAATGCCGGAATGCTGCTGCGGAGCCAGAACCGCCCGTGAGTATATCGGCACCCGGCTAACCGCAAATCAATTTGCAGCTCTCTCACGAGCCTCCCCTCTCCTCTCCCGCTTCGCATCAGAGCCTCTTCGCCACAGCCACCGACCTAAGACACATCCGTCCCTCTCCGAGATCCCAGATGATGCTGTTTGCCCCGCACCATTGAGTGGCTTACGTGCTCATTCGATTGACCAAATCTCTCGGTAAACAGATACCACTCAATGGCCAATGTCCAGCGGAGATTATACCGGAAGATTAGCCCTAACTCAACATCTCTATAAACTTGTCATCCACCCATTAAAATACACTTGAATGTGTTTGTATTTAGAGGGGAATCAATTTATTGAAAGCAAACCTTGATCAGCGTTGAGAAATGACTTTAAGGTTGGAGTTGACGCGCGGCGTCGTAAGGACACCGCGTTTTTGCGTTTGTACACTATCGAGAGCAATTGCCTTTCGGAATTACTGAATCTTTGGTTTTGCTTATTCTGGACTCGACATTTTTGCAGGGAACTGTGTAGAGACATGGCCAAGTTTATCCATAGATGGGCTTTGCACACTGAAAAGAAAATTTTGTTGGAAAAGATCGATATTTCGTTCGATATGTTGGACTCAACGTTTTTTTTTTAAATCACGAAGATTTTGTCATTGCAGCGCGGAATACTGAAGAAAGTTTCTTCGGAAAGTAAATTTTTCAGGTCCGAATCGTAAATTTTGTTAACAGTTTCGTTAGGAATGAAAAATATTGTCAAAATAATGATAATTTTGAAATTATTTTAAAAAATTCAGTTCGCACCGAATTCAACAAAATATTGACGTTTTTTGACAAAGTTTCATTCTTAGTGCAAGGATTTTTTTTTGGTTTGCGGACAGTTATCCCGATGAGGATGGCCTAACAGAGTAAAAGTGAGATCCTTGCAAGGAAAAACCGTCTCCGGTATTATTGAATCATTCCTGACAAGAATTCCATAAGTAATGATCTTGAAACATTTATGTGGCCCTTATGTTTGACAGGATTGAGTTCCCGACGACGATTTTAATTCATTGATTCCGAATATGTTTGTTAATAACGAGCCGCTGACACAATTACAAAAAAAATTTGAAAAAAATTCTTCGAATATGTGCTTTGATTACGAAAAAAAAAAAAAATGTACAAATCATACGCAGTGTTGGTTGGGCGTACAGATCGAGGCGAGGAAGAATAATCAGAGAGACTCGAGACTCGATATATTGAGAGTCTTGAGATGGAATCCATTGGTTCTTTGATTGGATAAAATTTTTGTTCAGCTACCCGTCGAGGATCCATAACATTAATTTATATATAAGTTCAGCTCGTGGAGAAGGATCGCGAGAAAAATTACAATGGTGTGTTTAATCGATATATCGAAGCTCGGAGAGGCCTTGAATCATGTACGCATATATATCGGTGGCTCGGAAGAGTAGAACGCGATCGCAGAAGCTCGAGGAGTGTGCGGTGGTTATGAAGAAAATAAGATGATGTGCGGGAGGAGAAATGGTTTCAACTGCGGTGCTCCTGCTGTTGGTGCTCACAGTCGCGGGAGCGTCGGCGTCCGGAGCTTTCACAAGAGGAAGGAGGGCAGGAGGAGCGAGGCGGAGGATGAAACAGTAGAAAAGGAAAAGGAGAAAGGTGCCGAGAAGGAATCGCGCGTGCGAGTGTGGCAAAAGATAACGAAAAGAAAAAAAAAACGGTGAAGGAGTGCGGAGGAGAAAGACGCGAATGATTAACCTGTGGCGCCGGAGCGCTCGATCGTAAAGGCGCAGCTCTTAGGATCCTCCGAAGGAGCAGAGCCCACTCCCTTAAGAATAGCGAAAAACGTTCACAGTTTCGAAACTCATTCGCATCTCTCGGTCATTCAAGTGTTCATCACCGCACGATTGGATGGGAGCCCCTGGCTCCAAGTGTATCATATTAGCGGTAGTAATTACAAATCACTGGACGCCAACTGCGGAACGACCAGCGCGGTGGCTCTTGCTAACATTCAACCGGTCGTTTGCTCCTGTGGGATGCTGCGCTCTCTACGCTTACATCGCAAGAGCGTCAAATTGACGCTCTTCCTTGGCCTTCTTCGCTCCTCGCGACAACCAGTTCTTCTTTCTCTCTATCTCTCTCTCTCTCTCCTGAAGACAATTCACACACTGAGAAAACACTTTATTTATAATAAAAAAATATATTTAGTTGGTAATTTTACTCAAACATTCATTCACTGTTACAAAATTTGTTAATGGTCAAAAAATATCTTTGTCATCACGATCAAATTTCATAGGCAAAGCATTTGTTCGATCGCTTTTATTTCCCTTAACTCGGTAGAAGTTAATGGTCATAAAATTCATTTGCTATCAAGAAAGGTTACGTTTTATCAAATTATTCATTTATTAACTATCAACAAATGTTTATTTCAGACAATCGTGAGAGGCTCAAATAAATGATCCATTAACTGTTCAAAAACATTTATTTCGCCGTATCCAGCTCAACATTTGTTAGTAGTTAGCAAATCCTGGTGCATGAAAATAAATCCTTTTCTCAGTGCAGCTCCAAACCGTAAATTATATTGAAATCGAGTAATTTTAAAATTAAACCATAAAATTTTAGCGGTTCTTCGGTGGATTGTCGATATTGCAATTATTACGCGTGTCAATATTAAGATGCGGATAATTTCCTATCTATTATGCATATTGACGGGCATTTGTTTTTATTTATTTATTGCACAAGCAGCGATGAGTGGATGGATCGTCACTTGCTCATAAAAATGTCTGATTCATCGAAGCAGGATTCCTTCTCGTAAATGTAAAAATATGAATGAGCCATTCACATAATAATTAGATATTAAAGCAACATCTAATTATTTTCATTGGGCGGAATAATTAGTTCGTAATTTGTACATGAGGCCAGAGCTCCTTCCATAGTTCGGAGTTTTCTAGAGACAGGTCACGTGATCTCCGGTCATGGGACTGAAAGATTTATTTATATGTACCAGGATTTGTTAACTGCTGACGGAAAATTCGATACGACGAAATAAATGTTTTTGAACAGTTAATGAATCATTTATTTGAGCCTCTCGCGATTGTCGGGAATAAACATTTATTAATAGTTAATAAATGAATCATTTTATAAAACGTAACCTTTCTTCATAGCAAATGAATTTTCTGACCATGAACATCTACTGACTTAAGGGAAATAAAAGCGATCGAACAAATCATTATCTTCAAGGAAATGCTATGCCTATGAAATTTGATCGTGATAACAAAGATATTTTTTGATCATTAACAAATTTTTTAACGGTCAATTAATGTTTGAGTAAAATTACCAGATAAATATATTTCTTTATTGTAATTAGAAAAGAACGAGGGAAAACGTCGATTCTGTACAGAGTTTTCTCCGTGAATGTTCGGAGGAGAATCCTTAGTCGTATTAGGACGCAGTGGGTATTGGAGAGAAAGATCGGATGTGCATATGTCGCGCACACATATAACGCTTTAATAAAGACGCACTCGCGCGTGGCTCTCTCGAGAAGAGTGTACACGCGCAATGACAGCGGTAATGGCCAGAGGTGTAATAAACCTTCGTAGTGAGATATGCACATCATATTCTCGCGGGGAGGCAAACGCGACATTGGATAAAAGAGTATATTGAGATAAGCCATGGAATGGCTTATATGCGTGCGGGTGACGGCCGCGCATACCATCAGAGAAATGGATAATCGTGCATCTCATGTTTATATATTATATTTGTATACATCGCTTCGTATGTCTATATAGAACGTAGTCTTATCCGGAAAGCTCGCACGAATTAGCTCCGCTGATGATGAGACGGTAATTCGCACAGTCACCGTATCGAGTCGTGTGTACACTCGACGCCCCATCCACACACACACACTCACATTCGTACATCACCAACGATCAACGAGTAAGCTCACCCGAAGCTCTGCGAAACGATTCACAATTATGGCCAATATGTTTATTGCCTATTGAAGGTGAAAGGAAAATCCTTCATTTTTTGTAAACTGCATCGACACGATTACCGATTATTACAATGGAAAATTGTTGTTTTTTACACAAAAATGAAATTTTGTCGAGAGACGTCAATATTTTATGGAAAAAGAATTTTTGTAAACATCTCTAAGACACGATTGTGGATTATTGCAATGAAAAATTCTTCCTCCTTTCATGGAAAATGAAATTCTATCAAAAAACGTCGATATTTCGGCAAAAACGATTTTTGTAAATATGTCGACGACGCGATTGCTGATTATTATAATAGAAAATTCTTGTTCCTTATACTGAAATAAAAAATTTGTCAAAAAAACGTCGATATTTAGTTAAAAACGAATAATTCCAAAAAATTTCTTGTTTTGACAATATTTTTTATCTGTAACGAACCTGTCAGCAAAATGTACGATTGGAATGACGGAAATTAACTTTCCGAAGAAACTTTCTTCAATTTTTTTCGCTGCAATGACAAAATTTTTCTGATTTTTCAGAAAAACGTTCAGTCGAGCGTATCCAAGAAAATATCGATCTTTTTCATCAAAATTGTATTTTCCGTGTAGCATAAGATTTTCTAGGATCTTTTTACGATCGAAAAATCCCTAAAAATGGCTGTTTGTAAGGATTTGAAGATTTTTCGAATATTTTCGGAGTCGAAATTGCTCACATTTATTCGCCAAAAGGTTTTGGGGTTTGTAGATTCCCCGTAGATAATGGAGGAATATATAATAATGTCGAAATCGTTAATTGAATCGCCGCAAGAGATTCCAATAATCGAACTGTTGGCAAACAAAAAAAAGAAAGAGATTCTTTGGCACTTTGGAAACGACTTTTAAGGGCTCTTCAGGGTTAACCCCGGCATCAGCGGGTGGTATTGCGTTAGCTGTGTGTGGCGTGTGTTTGAGAGTACAATATTCACGATCGTAAATAACGAAGCTGCGAGGTCTCTTCAGTTGAGGTCCATTGGTTTTTTTTTTCTCTGACCGGTATTTCATTTGAGCCGGTACGGTTTGTCTCATTGTGCTCGGCAAGTGGAACGAGCGCGAACTTAATGAATTTATTATTTTGAAAAATATTTTGGCTGTGCCGAGAGCTGAGAGGAATTTGGTGTCAAAACAGCGTGGCGCTTTATTGACGAGTCGATGTTGCGGAATGCGAGGTGTATATATTTCACCTGTGAAACATATATCTTGGCAATGCTACTGTCCTCGATAGAGGAGGCGCGCGTGACGAGATCGCGCGCGAACCAGCAAAATAACCGCGAGAGAGTAGAAAAACGAGAGAGAGAGAGAGAGAGAGAGAGAGATTAATGAGCGGTTGTTCATTTCGGCGAATCGATCAAGCTGTCTGCTTGGCCTACCAATTATTTCGTTTGTTTCTTCCTCCCCACGTGTCTCTCTCCTTTCTCTCTCTTTCCTTGAAAAAACGAAAAAATATATAGAGAAAGAAAAAAAATGAAAATACTTCGGAAACGTTTGACTCCGACGCTCTGCGAGGCCGAAAAAATAAGAAGAAAAAGGGCCAGCGTCTTGATACTAGCGGAGGATTCAAACAAGACCCCATCCCCAGCGATCGTACGAGGATAAAAAAAAAAAAAAAGTATCCTACGATCGATGAACCGCGTCGATGGTAACGTTCGGAGTCGAAAAGAAGGAAAAATTTTCGATTGCGGAAGAAAAGACTTTCTTTTTCTTGTTTCAGGCTCAACAACGTTTTCGTCGTCCACGCACACGACCAAAAAGATTTTTAGACTTTGATAGCTTCGCTTCTTTGGTTCAGGTAGCCGATGAAGGAGTTACGATCTCGAAAGAGTCGGACTATTCGTTTCTCCCTAGACATACCGATGGGATATGCATGTCTATATGTTTCTAAGACTGCACGGTGGTAAATAAGTTTGTAAAAGAATCGTCATAATATATTAACTCTGCCTGGAGCTGTTAGACCACCCCGATACATCGAGGTGCTACTGTAAATGGTGATTGCTCGTACAGCAAAGGTCTACACAACGTGTACAAGTTGTAACGAACGCCCTGCCTCCATTCGCCACTGCTCTCACGTCCTGCGCTAAAATAAATCGATTTATCGTGTACTCCCCGCATGAGCAATCGAACTTAACTTACGCGTTATTTTTCTCATTTCCTTGTTGTTCCTATGGCGAGCCGCGTATTTATGAGACTTTATAACGCCGACGGACAGTCTGTATTAATGGTGAGAGACAGAGAAAGAAAAAGATAAGGCAACTGCGAAAAAGGAAAGTTTTCGAGAGGAAGAAAGATGAGGCATAGGGAACATGGTGCGCAGGAGATATATCGATACCACGATCTTGTCTCTCCGATCTCTCTCTCTCTCTCTCTCTCTTCTCTTTCCCTCGTGCCAGCCTCTCATGGGCGTTTATCGATGTGTACCAATCTTAACGCCTCGTATTCCATCCAGCGAGCAAACAGATACAGATTCTCTTTTCTTTTCGATATGTTTTTCTTTTTTTTTTATAGTTGTAAGAAAGTGGACGCCACCTTCCCACGCGAATCGCCTATCAAGAACGTCACTCGTGTTTTATCATATATACTTTATACTTTATAGCCATGGCATTTGCTGCATCAAGAGAGTAGCGGAACGCAGCAATCGTAACATATATCCATGCCAGCATATTAGTGAATTCGTTTCCTTCGTAAGATACATCTTGTTTCTTCATACACGATGCCCCTTTTGTCTCTGCTCAATGATTCATGGGCAATGGGGTTTTGTGGTTTTTTTTTTTGGTGTTAAGGCACCGTTAGGATCAGAAAAACTCAAAGGCATCGATCAAACGGACCCTTTGTTCTTTAAGGAGGTTGGCCACGTACGACAATATGATAAGATTTTCATCAAATTTCGTGATTATATTCTTTAGCATCGAATTCGATGACGCTAATTTTTTTCCAATTTTTCGTCCACATAGTTGTCGAATAGTTTGAGTCTACAATATCCAAAATGTATACCTATATATATCTGAATCGTATGATCATGCTGTAGTGTTCAATTATTCGAAAACTATGAAGAAGAAAAATCTTGAAAATGTTGTATTTTCATATTTAATATTGAAGAGTTTGTTCACCAAATTTCATAAAATTGTAATAATTTTGATTTTACCGAGAGCAATGTTTTACGAAATGATTTTTTCCGGGTTGCTTTGGCGGATTTAAAATTTCTCCGAAAGCTGTGAATCTGGAGAGAGAAACAGGATTGAAATGGAGACGCGTCCCAGGTAGGGATAATACCTGATCTCTAATTCAATGTAGGATCCGTAGAATCGTGTAATTTGGTCGATGTAAACACACGTTTTGTTCCCTCGGGGGTTTTATGGATCTCGTCTCATTGGGCTCTCGCTCGACATGCCAAAATGTGGATTGAAATTGGTGGATGTATATCTATGCTGGGTGTTAGGGATCATCAGGAGAAGCGCGAGAAAACGACGCGCAAGGCAATAGTGGTGGAGCTAGCGATGTGTGAGGTCCGAGTCCTCCCGCACGACCTGGTCCCTAGCACGCACCCCGAAAAACTCCAAACTCGCGCGACCCGCTTTGTTTCAGATTAAGGAGCCGTTTAAAGCCGTGTGGTGTTACGTTTCGCCACGGTTCGGATATAATCACTCTGTAACGTAATACGAAATTAGCGACGGCGTTGGACCGTGTCCGGTATGCTTCTCTTCATCGGATGCTGTGGTAGGACTGGCTGCTTCCATCCTCAGCCCTTCCAATTTATTTGATCGAGGAAAATGGCCCATAGTGAGATGACTTTTCGCGTCCACTCGCAAATGAAAAAGTTGTATGGAGTCTCTTAATCGTCGCATCGCAGAATCGTTATTATTTCCATCGTATGTTTGCGGGCGATACTTTTCGGTCAGACACTCGATCCTGCGTCAAGATCTGCATTTAACTTTTAAGGCAATCGACGACTCTTGGGATTTCGTTTTACTGACTCGAAATTTTGCCCCGTCTCGTCTGGCTTTGCTAATAGTCTCTTTTTTCCTCCCACAGGTATCAACCGCGGCGGTGAAGTTGTCTGAGCGACTGTAGGATCTTGTAATGATGCTCTTGGCACACGCAACTGTGTGACAACCTCCGAGAGCTCTGTATATGTTAATGAAGGAATGTGTAATAGCTGATGCCAAGACAAGGAGATTCTTATGTCATTCTGTGACCTTAACCTTAAGCATTTAGACATTTCTCAGCAACGTACTTTTTTTTTCTCATACAAATTTTTATTCTTTTTCATCCTGCTCCTGTCCTTTTCCTTCAAGGAAATGGCGCCCGTTTCATTGCGCCAGCCAGCGCCTGGCGCAATACCACGATGATTTCATCTGCAGATACACTGAGAGAACAGTTTATTCATAATAAAGAAATATTTTTAGTTGGTACTTTTACTCAAACATTCATTAACTGTTACAAAACTCATCAATAGGCCAAAAATATCTTTGGTATCATGATGAAATTTCATAGGCATACCGTTTCCTCGAAAATGGTGATTTCTTTGATCACTTCAATTTCCCTCAACTCAGCAGATGTTTATGGTCATCAAATTCATTTGCTATGAAGAAAGGTTACGTTTTATCAAATTATTCATTTATTTACTATTAACAAATGTTTATTTCAGAGAATAATGAGCGGCTCAAAGAAATGATTTATTAACTGTTCAAAAATATTCATTTCGCCGTATCCAACTTTACATTTGTTAGCAGTTAACTAATCTTGGTACATATAAATAAATCGTTTTCTCAGTGTAGTTTGACGATCGGGAAGTTCGACTGTATTCACTGACTTATCGTCCGGACGAGATTATAAGTCTGTCTTGAAACAGGATTCTGTGTTACCAACTGCAGACTCTCTTGGTAATGCAGTTAATATCTGCTCGGGAAATGACTCATCCGCTACAAGGGATTCATGTTGACAGGTGATGGTACTACAGGTAAAGATTGCATTGGATAATATGGTCGGAAAGATTAACTTACGATGATGATGCACTTGACCATCAACCAGGGATTCTTTTTAGAGAGAATATGAGAGGGTCTTCAGAGATGAATGGGGAGATCTCCAATGCTATAGGGCTCAAGTGGTCCCTATAGAGCGTCGCTTTTTCGTAGCGGCTAACTAGTGAAGCTGCCGTAGATGTTTTTTACTCGGTAACGCTTGCAGAAGCCCGATCCGCTCGACAGAGAACTGACACATGTAAATATTACGAATGGATAAAACAGAGCATGCTTCGTATCATCTCCCGTGATATCTTGGACAGGATTAACGGAACCAGAGATGATCAATTTTTAAGTATAAAAAGGAAATAAACGACGGTGATACGGACAAATACAGGACTATCGTTCAAATGTAAGAAACAGGTTAAGCTACAACATTATACACTGCAAAACTCTATTCTTTTAAGTGTTCCTGATAAACGTCGACCTATTTTCGCTATAAGTTGGCACCGCCATGAAAAAATTTTCGCTCGATTGTAATTTTTCCAACGGCATAATTAAGAGCTTCTCAAAAACTCAAAAGAATTATTTAACAATTAAAAAAAAAATTCTTATTTCTTACGTAGTGTACCACCGAAAGATGCAACTGCGATACCATTCACTACCGTACAAATTTGAAAACATTTAGAATAAAAAAATCAATATAGTCTATTTCGGGGGTAGTCTTCAGGCAGTCCAACCAGTAGTGGGTATTTTACTCTACTGATCGTTTGATGGTGTTCCCAAAGCATCTCTGCAAAGTAAAGATGCAGGGCTCTGCAGCTACGACCGAGCTGCATGAATCGATCCTGGTTTGGGTTGGTTGGAGGCGGAAGTGCGCAGTATGGTAAGAATCTCCAAAAGATTCATCACATCTGTCCAGTTTTCTGTGTTATCGGTGTAAAGATTACCTTTGCTGTGGCACAGACTCGTATCCGTACATTTCGAAACCGGACACCCTTTTGATATTCTCCCTCGGTTCGGGAAATGGTGTTGTTATTGAAAAAAATGTATATTTGCTAGGTGTGGGGTTCGAATCCACGATCCCAGTTGGGAACCAGAACTTAAACTTGGCGACTTAGACCGCTCGGCCAACCCAGCTCTGTTTTGTTTAATTAGCAAAGTTAATAATAAATATGAAAGTTAGTGTCGCTGTGCATTGATTTAAATGTTAGGGCATCTTTCTGTTTAGAATTCTGCTTCCCCGTGAAATTCTCGTACATTCGGTGTCACGTACCTCATTATTTTTTATTTTTTTTTGAATACAAGGCATAAAAAAACTTTGGAGCTCAAAAAAACTGCAAATCGCTGAAACTTTGTACAAATTTCGATTGAAATATTTTATATCTCTGGTTACAGAATTAAATTTTAAAAAATTGCAACATTGAGATCCACGAGTCGTGGGAAGGAAAAAACAATCTAGAGCCAACATTCAGCAGGCCAGGTTCTCGTCGCTAAATTCTTTGACGTCCAAGACGAATCTCGAACATGAAAGTTCGAGATAAAACAGTTCGCGACCACAGTCGGAGTTCATGGACCAGGGCCAAGCATTCTCGATAGCATTTGTTCGCAAAAACAGCGCGAAAGAGTTGGCTGATGAACTGGCGATGAATAGACCGCATGGACACGAGATAAATAATGTAACATTGTCCAATGGAGATTACCGGTAATCAGCAGATGTTAATACGCTTTCATATCCCTTAGAAATACAATAGCCTTGTAAGGGGAAGGATAGCGGCATGCGAGTGGAGCTTTCATAAACCGAATTCGAATGGAGCCAACTTGATGGAAATCCTAGATCGTATCGTTATAGCTGTCAGGGGTTCTGACATTGGATTGCTCGTATCCAGCCTCACCCTGCTTGTCATCATCCCCCTAAACCCCCTTGGACTGTTATTCGAATGGAGCCCTCGGTGGTTCATGTATGAGGGTGCGCGTTTAAATTTTCGAAAATGTTCACAAAAAAGGCACTTAAGAGAAAAAAAAAATGGAGTTTGAAAAAAAAATCTCGAACAAGAATTTTGATTTTTTTTCTTCAATTTTTCGTTTTTTTTCTTTCGTCGCGAATTTTATTTCTCCCGCAACTGTCGGAGAAATATGAATGGAGTCTCATGACTAGTTGGTCATGACAAAATATCGAAAAGGCCTCCACCCCCGATCACGTTACTACTTGTTATTGTGGCATAATAAAAGCCACACGAGTCACCGCCGAAGGGCAAATATGGGAATTTACATTAGCAATAGAGGAAAAATAAAAAGAAGCCGCTACCCCATGCCGCGTAAAATAATTCTTACACGATTATTTTGTATCGTTGCCGGTTTCTTTGCCACGTTTGCTCTCTGTTGTAAGGCACGTGGCGCTTTGCAAGCCTGCGCAGCCTGCCGACCCACCACACACGTGCCAACCAATCTAAATCTAATAACGCAAACAGCCTCACAATAACTTTGTTCCTTCCACTATTTTCTATCGCTCGTACCGCCGGACGTAATACGACACCATGCGAACTAATCGTTCCGAAGTGGTACTCAAACGAGGAGAGATCGTAAGGGAGAGAGTATCCTTTTTCACATTCTCATTGGGACCGTCCAGCTACACCCTCTCTCCAATATTTTCTCACTAAAAACACAGCCAACACTAAAATTGCTCCATGGATTACCCTCTTTATTTTCCTGTTTGCATTTCTTTGTCCAACCCACCGACGCACATTATACACCAAATTTTCCTTCGTCCGTATACTCACCCACCTTGACAAATAGATCGTTCTGTCCAGATACTGTCACCACTATGAGTCCACCGATGACACGCGAGATAAGTCCGACTGTATCCATCAACAGATCGAACCATTCAAAAGCTCGAATGTTTCGATTCAAAGTTCCGGAGACTGATATTCAGTGAGCGAAAACAAAAAGGGCTAGTTACTTTTGCTCGATATGGAAAAATTGTGAGAAAGATCGAGAGCCCGATTTTCGTGAAAAAAAATTGAATTTACTGGACCAAAGAAATGTGGCGAGCGAAACGAATTTTTTGAAAAAACGTTTTTTTTATGCTCTGGATTTTCCAAAATCTGGAGTAAATTTCCAAGATCTGGAGCAAAGAAAAAAAATATTTAGTTACTTTTGGCCGATATGGAAAAATCGTGAAAAAGATCGAGAGAGACATTTATACGAGAAAAAAAAAAATCGAACTTACTGGACCAGGGAATGCGAGCGAAACGAATTTTTTTAAAAATCGCTTCTCTGTGCTGTGGATTTTTGAAGATCTCGAGTAATTTTCGCTGTTGTTGGGATCGAGTATCACGAGGAAAGAAAAAAAAAGAATTCTCATTAAATAATCAACAGGTTTTATGTTTCATTTTTAATTTTCAAAAATGTAAGTTTAATTTATATTAATATACATCGACGACTGTATGAGTGTGGGTACGTTTTTTTTTTTTTTTTTTTTTTTTTTTTTTTTGGTTTTTTTTTTTTTTTTTTTTTTTCATGAATCGTACAAGAGTGATAGGTCTTGCGAAAAAAAGGGACACTACGATTTGAATGGAGGGACCAAGAAAAATGAGGGTTCGTTGAAAAAAAGAAGGAAGGTGTCTGCGAGGGTGCTCGTACACAAATCTCGTTGTGAGCACTCTCGACGACGGAAAAACCAAAATTCCTACCAAAATTTCATGTTAAATGATTTTATCTATTTTTTTTTTAAATTTTTCTTCGTGAATAAAATGAAAAAGAAAGTTTTGGTGCCTTTGGGTAATCGCAATCACCCGATTTTATCATAATCCGGGTGAGTCTCAACTCCGCTTCGTATACTTTCGTGAATGGTGGGTAAATCCTCTTCGAATTATTTTTTTCATACAATTCGATTTAACTACAGTTTTAGATTTCTCTTTCGTGTTGAGTGCACGTTTTGAAACCCGATATGCTTTGTGAAAAAATTTCATTATAACGGTCGATAGAGAAGGGGCTCAAAAGTTTCGACGATCGAGAATCGATAATTGGGAGACTCGATTCGATCAAAATAATTCGAGCCTCTAATGACAACCGTATTCGAATAATATCTACGGGCGTTCTAAGATTATTTACATCTCTGTATAATAACCGTTTACTCTACAATCGCTCTAATTATTTTTCTTTGCCTCTTATTCATTTTCTTTGTATAATTAAAATTTTATTTCATTTTTTTCGATGTTTTCCAACCCACAGCAGCCAATTGCGCTCATTTTATTTCGTTTTATCCTTTTTTATCTTTTGTACATCGCAACAATATTTACAAATAATATACAAGTTACAATTTTCCTCCCTTAAAACTAAGCACGATATTGGTTAGTCCCTTTTTATTGATCAGGGCCAGGGAAGAGGTAGAGAAAGAGACAGAGAGAGAGAGAGAGAGAGAGAGGGAAAGAAGGGATGGATGAAATGTGCGGCAAGTTTTGAAATGTCAAAGTTGGTCGAGCAGTGAATTTAGTCGACGTGCCTTTGGGGAGTAACTATACAAGTGAATCCTTACTCATTTTTCCTTTTTCTTTCGATAAAAGCGATATGTCCATCTAGTCTCAGAATTTCCACAATCCCCGATATGTATTTATTTCCTAATGTTACATTTCATCGTCAACGAGAAACCTCCAACGGTCTCTTCGGCACTGGTTCGTCGTTGGTAAGAAATAAAAAAGGTGAAAAAAAAAAAAACGAAAAATCACATTTTTAGAGTTAATCGACGAACGTCGAAAAATTTGCACTCGCGATCAGCGTCCGGGTCGTCAGTACCGTCGTCCCCTCAACAGAGATTTCGTAAAGATTCAACTTTTTTTTTGTTTTTTGCATTGCCATCGAATTTTTCGAACAAAATTTTCGAGATTTTTTCGCCGCGGAGATTCAGCGGAACTTGCAAGATTCCCATGGAAATTTGGTGGCCTCTTCTGTCGTCGACACTCCGAAGATTTACTCCTGGACGTTGATATCGTCGCCGAAAGGATTTTACGTCTCGTAGTGCTGCTTAGCAGTCGAGGAGAGCAAAGGACTCGAAATGTCCGCGTAACCCTGACTGCAGGCTGGCAAGATAAACGGGTTGACGTTGAACGGCGTGCTGACGACGTCTCCTAACCCTGCAACATGGCCACTGTCGATTATACGGTTAGTTGTCGTCGTCGTCGTCCTTACGTGGCTTTACTGTAATCGCAAAGATCGCATAAGAAAATCCACGATATACAAAAAAAAGCACACACACACATGGATTTGGCGTGACACTTTGGTCATTGGCATTATGTACCGAGAGTAAAGGATCGAAGTGCAGGACTGATGATGAAAAATGGAAGACATGCCATCCATGCGTTTCTCTCGAGCATACAACACTCTCCCTCAGGCAAACCATAATCGTGGCATCGCCAATCGATCTGCCAGAGGGGCAACACGTGCCAACTATATATACACGCTACTCGCTCCAACTATACTCGGACAAGATGCAATTTACGAGTATAACGACACTCATAGACGTGCAAAACGAGCCAGATCTCTAACGAGCAGAGATCACGTACGTGTCATTCGTTTGTCTCTCTTTTTTTTTCCAAATGTGTTGGAAATCTTTTTTGTTTTTTCGCTGGGATAAAAAATTTGACGCCTGAGCCTCGCTCTGGGTATTTTTTGTTTGGTCGAGTGTGGTAGAAAATATTGAGACTCGACGCTAAAGGGGATTGTCTTGAAAAGTCTTTGGAATCAATTATTTTCGTAATGGGAGTCTCGACGTTGGATAATTTATCAAGTTTCATTCTATCGGTTCACGGGGCTATGAATTTTTCAAAAATGGATGGAAAGTGCTTGGAAATATGACGTTTTGCGTTTTTGAGTCTCGGCGATCATAGAGGTAAGAAAATGTTGTTTTTCTTTTTCACCAATTTTCATTGAAATTCAAAGTCAAATCTCCGGAGTCGCGAAAATTCGAAATTTTGGTCACGCGGTCCTGTGAATTTTTGACCCCAATTCAAAGAAGAAATAATACAGTTGAGAAAATCGGAAAATCTACACTGAAAAGAAAATTTCGTTGGAAAAGATCGATATTTTGTTGGATACGTTCGACTGAACGTTTTTAAGAAAAATCACAAAAATATTGTCATTGCAGCGCGGAATATTGTAGACAGTCTCTTCGGAGAGTGAATTTTTATCATCCTAATCGTAAATTTAGTTGACAGTTTCGGTAAAAATGAAAAATATTGTAAAAATAACGAACATTTTGAAATTATGAAAAAAAATTGACGTTTTTTTGACAAAATTTAATTTTAAGTGTAATATTCGATTTTCTGTTTCTCCTTCACTCGATCGTTGGAGCGCCTCAATGGAAATGCAACAAAAATTTGATTTCATGGTTCGACATCTCACGTGCATAAGGAAATAAAAAAAGAAACTATACGTACATCCAGGAATCCGAAAATTGGTGTCAAATGTTCGGACAATTCTTTAATCGCGGTACATTAAGGTGTTGGTGATATCGTGGTGGTGATGATTGTGGTGGACGGTTAGCGGTTACTGGGCAGCTGTAGCGAGGTGGTGCTGTGTGGACCAGTGCGATGGGACTGAGGTGGTCGGTGGTCGGACTACGGGGGCGAACGCGCTCCCGTCCCCGGACGAATAGAAAATGCCATATTGTTCGTGCGCTAAAACGATAAGTAAAACACCACAAGTGGCGATCGTAAGTGCCTCGTGCAAATTAATCAAATATTTTATTACGTAAAGTTTAAAAATTCAAAAGTGTTGAGGTTCATGCGAGTTTTTCGAGTCATGCGCTCGGATCATTGAAAATGTTTCATATACCAAATCGCAGCCAAAGCGACCTTCGATTTTTTTCTATGAATGAAAAATTTTATGGAATTTTTTGGGAAATAATTGAAAAAAAATTTCGGGCGTAAAATGGAAATTTTCAAACTTACGTGATGTGTAAAGAGTCGGACTTCCGGTGTACGGATTCGCTGTGGAATAACTGCCATTTGTGCTATGACTGTGCGGCGTACTGGCAGAACTTCCGCAATAACCACCTCCGGATACGACACCACGTGGACTCGCGCTACTGCTTTGCCTGTAGACGTCGTTGTTACCTCCGACGCTACCATTGCCTCCATTTCCGCCGCCGCCGCCACCACCACCCCCGTTTCCTCCACCTCCTCCACCCGTTGGCACGGAACTACCGTCTAGAAATAGAAACCTGCCCGTCAGACGAACTCGTGAGTATCCGATCGCAACCGAAAAATCACTATCATATTCCTAATGAATTTATTATCAGATTCCCGTTTATTAATCGATTGTTTTTCTATTCTGAATCATTTTTTTGCGAACGCTGTGACTTTTTATACGAAAATTTCTTCAAATGCGATTTCCAACATTTTTCGAGCGTATTTTCAACCTTCAATTCCTATTTCATCCTTCTTTACCGAAGCGTTTCTATCATGGGGTCAAATTGACCTGGTCCAATTTGTGGGCCCATTTCTTGACATTTTTTCCCAATTTTTTGACATTTTTTACCAATTTTTTGAGATTTCATTTCGATTTTCTTGTGGATTTTTTTCATTTCGTGAAATTTTTTTACCAATTTTTTGAGATTTTTCTTCCAATTTCTCGAGATTATTTTTTTAACGATCGTACAACTTCGGAGTAAGCGAATGGAGCAAAAATGACGATAGATACTCGAGTGCATTCGCTATAATACGAGTCGGAAGAAAAAGTTAAAATTTTCGTGCCAACGATGCATATTTGTTTGGGTCAATTTGACCCCGAATACGGTGAATAAAGATTTGAATATGTGACGTACCGTCGGTCCATTTTGCCGCGCTGCCGTTCTCTTGCACGGTCACAGCAAGTTGACCTGTGTACGAATTAAACGCCGTCGTTGAACTTGACGTCGGTGGTGCTGAGGGATGCCCCGACCCAGGACTACCCGGTGTACCTGATATCGACGTATTACCACTCCGCGGCATACTGTAAAGCACCTCCGCCAAATCGGCTGCTCTTTTCAGTATTATTTCTTTTGGTAACTTTTCTGGATCACCCGGATGCCGAGGAACGAGTTTTTGTAACCTCTGGAAACCGTAGTCGATCGTCGGCTCGTTTAATGCTGTAGAAACAAAGTAAAGCAACAACTGATTGAAAACTTTATTTTTCAAAATTCCCAACTTTTGTTAAACTAAAGAAAATGACGAGGGGTTGGAGTCAAAATTCCAAAAAAAAAAAATGGAAAAAAATCACAGATATTTTCGTGACTGGATGGCATTTTAAAAAATTTATAATTTTCAGTATTTTCTCGACCATTTCTTCGAAGTATTTTTGTGATTCGATGAACGTTTCGAAATTTTACGATTTTCAGTATTTTTTTCACCAGTTTCTTGGAGTATTTTTGTGATTCGATAGACTTTCCGAAATTTTATGATTTTCTGGATTTTTTCGACATATTTTTGTGACTCGATTTTTTAATTTTTTAATTTTCTGTATTTTTTAAACAATTTTTTAAAAGTATTCCAGTGACTGGATGAACATTGACTGGGTGAACATTTCGAAATTGTATAATTTTCAGGATTTTTCTTGACCATTTTTTCGAAGTATTTCGAGAGGAAACCTCAAAATGGTATTTTTAACTCCGAAGATTCCGGGTCGTGAATTTTTGCGTGAAAGAAGTTAAGTAATGAGTTGTATATTTGGACTTACAAACATAAACGAATCTTCCAGGCGAGCCTTTGCAGAATTGTTTGCTTTTATATGACAGCGTTACTTCGACAACTCCTGGTATTTGTCGAGGTGGTGTTTGAACTCTAATGGCATGATCGGTTATTAGCTGAAAATAAAAACGAGGGTTTAGCATAAAATTTTCATTGAATGTGGTGATCGCATGGGCAATTACGATTTTCAGGCTTACCTCGCTCCAGACGAGCATCGTTCCGAAGACAACTTGTAGCCCATCGAAAAAGTGTTCGCCGATGATAATTACGGTCGAACCCCCGGACGTCCAACCCTCGCTTGGCGATATCGCTTTTATGCAGGGCGTTTGAAGGGGCAGTGCTGGATACAAACCTGAAGCGAAAAAAAAACGTTGGCTTGAGAAATTTGTCACGCCGTGAACGATTTTTTGATGGAGAAAATTAATTTATTTAGTTTTTTTTTTGAAAAATCAGTAAAAACGAAACGTGTAATCGTTGGAGTATATCAACGACACGAGAGTTTATTTATAGTTTATTATATCCGGAGAGGGAGGAATGTAAATCGAATTACATTGGGTAAGGAAAAAATTGAATTTTGCTTGGAAAGCATAAGTGGAGGTGAAGAGGACGGAGTGGGAGGAATGGAAATGAAGAGGGTGGAGTGAAAAACGAGATGAAATCGCAGGAGCGCTTGTTCGAGAGTCCCGTGACTCTTCCGCAAACGGGATAGGGTGAAATTATCAGAATATTCTGTTTATTCGCTCGGAGGAGGAGAGTGTGTGGGAGATATATTTTGTGTGAGGTGGTGGAGGGCGAAAGGGTGCTCTTTGTGTTGAAACACGAAAGCGCGGGATAGAATGAGAGGAAGCAAGAAAATGGAGTAGACGCTGAGCGGAGGAAAGAAGATGAAACGAAGGAAAGCACATAAAGGTTGTTCAGAGGTGGTGCTCGCTTCTCGCGGCTTCACGATAGCGACTGTAGTGTCAGATGTGTGCCTGTATATAGGGCGAGAGTCAGAGAGCACGAGGGAAGGGTTATAACAAGAAGGAGGGATGAACGGGGCTGCGGAAGAGGAGGGCAGCGATCGGGCCGCCAGTGTCTCTGCTTGGAATTTATAACCCAATGATATCATTTTGTACCCCAGCGAAACCGGCAAGCCACCCCCGTAGTCAGCTCCCGGAGTGTGAGAAAGTGTGGGTGTGTGGCAAAGAGAGAGAGAGAGAGAGAGAGAGAGAGAGAGAGAGGAGCGCACTAGCTGAGTGGCTGACATCATGGTATATTGCCTTCAGTGACGCTCAAACACTTTTCCCACACCATGAAAATATATATTTGTGCCCTGCGCCTCTTTCTCATGGTTCGAGCCGGAGAGAGAGTGAGAGAGAGGGAGAAAAGGGAGAGAGAGAGAGAGAGAGAGAGAGAGAGTGGGTGCGTAGTATACGTAAAAGAGAATCTCTTGCGTTCAGCACAACACGAGGCCAAATGTGGACACACACAGAGGAGGTGGAATGTGCGAATAAATCACGAGTGCTTAACGAAACTCGAGTCAGACCCAAAACCGTTTGTCTCTCTTTCATCTCTTTTTATTCGACTCTCTTTTTTCTTTTTATTCTTCCACGAGAATATGAGAATGTATAGTTCTTTGAGTTACATTATTCGATCAAAAGTTGTCAGTCAAGTTTTCCACGCGCCCAAGCTCTTGTCAAGCGTTCGAGAAAAATATTTCAATTAATTGACAAATAAGACTCTCTGGGAAACGAATTATTTGAATCCGCAAATTTTGATCAGGGCATAGTCGTCAGAGAAAAGTTAAAAGCCAATCGATAAAAGAAAAAAAAACCGAAAATGTCGGAGTCCTTAGGCAAGGACAACTAATAATCAAAGGATTCCTTGCATCAATTCACAAAGCGAATGAAACAGACGTAAAGAGCCTACAGCGGAAGTTTCCGGTTCTTGCTAAAACTTTTTCAAGCATCCCTCTATATACTTCCTATCTGCTTCAGTCTTCTCGCGCTATACTCCTCCGTATATGTATCAGAGACACGGAGAGCTCGATGAAAAAAAAAAAGAGTCAACAACTTAGTTTTTCGACAGCGAAAAAAAATGCCTACTATTCCGTTTACCGATTCGTCCAGATTCCAGCGCGATGATCAAGATTTGAGAGAAAAATGGAAATTTCTTGTCCCGGTCCATATTCGGAATGCCCCAGGTTTTGAAATTGTGTTCTCCAAGGCTCAGAGGGCGCGAGGAAATGTTGAGGAAGTGTTGGCAAGTAAAATTTAGCGGAGCCAATACTAATTGGCCTTGCCGATCAGGTGTTTTGGGTTTACGAGTAGAAATTCTTGGCTGTGCAGGGAGAATGTTGGAAGACGAAGAGGAAGAGAATGTTGTGCAGAGTTAAGGAATATAGAGATGGTTAACATTTGTGGGTTTCTCATCGTCACAGCGGCTGGTGGTGGGAGCTTTTCTGTATCTTATACGATGTACATTCATGGTATACAAGAAGACAAGGGATACGGAGAGGGTTTGGAGGTCGGGCTGTGAGATAGCTTAAACTTAGCATTCACAAACCAACGCCCGAGCGGTGGTGTGGTGCGTGCGACCGAGCGAAGGAAGTATAAAGTCATGGCAGCGCCCAGAGATGATAGCAAAAGGGCTGGTACAGCGGGATCGAGGGGTGAGAATGAAAGGGGCGTAAATATGATATCCGGTGGATGTTGAGCCGTGAAAATGGAGCCTTTTACTTTGTTGGGAGTGTGGAGTTATATGTATAGATGCGGGGGAGCAAAGGAGGCGCGAGGAGAACGGCTCGAAGGTTTAGCGGAGAGGGCCAATTTCGCGCCAGTTCTCCGCGGCGTCTTTGGCCACTCGTCGGCAGCAGCGAGGCAGACAAAAGCAGAGGAAAATGGAGCGGGAGGGAGAGAGTTAGGGCAAAAGGAAGATGTAGAGGGATAGGAGACAGACTGAGGCTGAAGCAACGGGTAGAAATATAAGGGAGAGAGGAAAGCCGGAGCTACGTGGACGAGCGAGCGAGTTAGGGTGAAAAGAAAAAAGCCCCGATCTCAGGCTCTGTCTTCTACTTCTTCTTTAGCTCCTTCTTGTTTTTCTTCGACGTTTTTTTTTCTTTCTGTACGTCCTGCACGCCCAGAAAGAGAATAGAACGGTGCTGGGTCCTTCGTTTCCTCCCGCCTCTTCCCATTGATTTACATCTTGTCTTGGCCCGGCGGGGAAGGGGTCCAAGGAACCAGAGGAAACCTCGCTCTTGCGAGAAGGAAAAGCCAGTTTTCTTCGTCTATGTGAGATCTTTGTACATATACCTCGTGCTACTCTGCTGCTTTCGAGATGCTGGGGAAAACGGCGAGCGATATCAGCCGTTTGTATGCGCGGCCGACGCCAAACTTTGCTGAATTGCCCTACGACTCTCCTTATATCCCGTCTGCCTCTCTCTCTTTCTTCCTTTTCCTCAATCCCTGGCTCTCTCTCTCTCTCTCTCTCTCTCTCGCCCACTCTCTCGCTCATCCCTTTCTCAAGCTTTCTTTGCTCGCTTTTACCTTTTGAATGTGCACCATACAGACACCCGTCACATGGATATATTTACATATGGGCAGGTCCGAGTCGACAGCCAAAAATTCCTCAAGTTCGATGACAGCGAAAAAAAAAATAAAAAAAAAAAAAAAAAAAAAAATGAGCGTAGAGATTTTAATGCCCGACGACAACTTTCGTGTTTCCGTTATCCACTTTGCCGAAATTTCAAACTTTAAGGAGGTCGAGACAAAAAACTACGAAGACTTCGGTCACTTTGCCATTTTCTTTCAAATTTTTTCCAACCCCTGGGCCAGCCAAACGATTAAACACTCAGCATCCATAAGATTTTCATGAATTTATTCATAAATTCATCCAACCAGACGCTAAGATGGTTCCGCATGAAATTTCCCATACAAATGGTCTCTAGCCGACTCATAGTGACTGCTTTTTATTTCTTCTTCTTCTCAAGATCGGCACATACATTTCTAGACATACGCACACACGGATATATATTCTAGTACGTTCACTCTCGTAACGGTCTTAGGGAACAGCAGATCGCTCGGGTTTTATAGTGCAGCACGTGTGACACGAAGCCTCCGCCAAAGTGTAGGAATAATGTTCGTGTGTTGAAAATTACACGAACGATTGCTTGTACATACAGAAAAGGACGTTTTATTCTCGTACGTTGATTCACTTTTCCGTGTATCAATTTACTGTTCACATATTTTTGAAAATCGAGCCATTTCCCATCGTTCGTGCTCAAAGCAATATTTAGACCGTTCGGAATTATTTTTCACCCTTTTCTCTTTAACAAGTTTCGACACCAAACCGTAGACATCACTCTCCCTTTGAGGTCACGCACTCACCTCACTGCTACAAATTTGCACTTTGACTTTTCAAAACTTTGTATTTCTTCGATGAATCCATGAAATTAATCTCGAAACCATACTTTTTAGGGGTAAAATATCCTGAGTAATCGATTGCAATGATTTTGGAAATTTGAAAATAAATTTTTATCGTCGAAAAATGACCAAATTTAAGAAAGGGATTTTAAAAACCTGTTACACCTGAAATTTTCGTGGCTGCAAATTTGAACTAGTGTGTGGTGTCTACGGGTTACTGTTTTTTAGGAAATGTTTTTTTAATGGTGAAAAATTCAGTAAATAATAACGATTCGCTGCCATGAGAGACCGAAAATAATAACAATACAAACACGACATTTTTTTCCCTCCCCCTCGTTGAAATTAAATGTGGGACTGTTTTTAATCGATAATTTATCAAAAAAAAAATTTGTATGGTACTTACTGTTATATTCGCCATGATCACTGGGGTCTAGTCGTTTTGCTCTCCTGCCATGTTTGCTGTTGTTGTGAACGAACATGTTTTCCGAGATGGCCAAATGAGGGCCTTCGACGCAGACCTGCGTCGATATGATGACCTGTTGTGAAAAAATCAAAATTTTATGAATTATCGCCGCAGAAAAATTGTTAGGAAAATGAAAGGAATCATTTTGAAAAACATGGATGGATACATCGAGTTGGAAAACGTTTTCGGGGGCTCTAGCTCGCTGGAAAGTTTGGTCAAACTTGGGTGAGAGAGCAAAGGTCGTAGGGTTTGTATATGTGTGTGAAACCGCTTAGCTCTTTTGCTCAGTTGAATAACGTTTTGCCAACTTCACATCGTGCTCGAAAAAGTCAGCGTTTGAGGTGTACGAGTGCCTTGGGTTGGTGTATACGTAACGAGAGCCACATATAGACACTCAATTGAAGCTCCGAGGGTGATATTTGCCAGGCCGCCAGAGTGAAATTTTAATTCACCAACTTTTGGCAATAAGCAATTCCGGAAGAGATTCGCAAGTACGATAAATATTTTAATTTTTGCTCCGCGGTTTCGAGAATATGCGAGGCAGACAGTGGAAACGTACAATGTGAACCATACGACTTGTGCTTCCTTTACAAAAACATCAACTTTTCTTGGATATTTGTGTGGGTGTACGTTATTGATAAACAAGGAACCGCAAGTGAATGAGTCAACGCTTTCCCATGAGTCTGTGGATGCCAATCCTATGGGTTTTGGTAGACGGTTTATTTTTTCGGAATAAAGATCGAAAGGGAGAGCAAAAAAAGTCTCCTGTGCGATTCCTGGATTTTCCCTTCTTCGCAAATTATTTCGCATTCATTTCTGCACTAGGAAAACAGTTTATTTATAATAAAGAAATATATTCGGTTGGTACTTTAACTCAAACATTTATTAACTGTTACAAAATTTGTTAATGACCAAAAAATATCTTTGTTATCACGATCAAATTTCATAGGCATAGCATTTCCTTGAAGATGACGATTTGTTCGATCTTTTTTATTTCCCTCAACTCAGAAGATGTTTAGGGTCATTAAATTCATTTGCTATAAAGAAAGGTTACGTTTTATCAAATGATTCATTTATTAACTATTAACAAATGTTTATTTCGGACAATCGAGGGAAGCTCGAATAAATAATTCATGAACTGTTGAAAAACATTTATTTCGGCGTATCCAACTTCACATTTGTTAACGAAATCCTGGTTAATATAAAAAAAATCGTTTTCCCAGTGTGCTGTTGAATTTTTGCAAAATTGATTATTTTTTTTTTTTTCACTATTTCTCTCGTCTCTCGCTTTTCTTGTATTGCATACGATACAAGGAAACTTCTACCCCTACACCGTAAGGTGCAAAGCCAATGCCGTTCCGAGCTAATTGCCAGCCCCGTGGATTACAAGTCTCTCTTCGGTTCTACGCGATATGGCTCTCAACTCCTCCATAAGAGACAGTTAGCGGAATCTAGATGGCGATGTACGTTAAGTTGCAGTGATACTGGCTTCGATTTGGGGCTGAGATTACATTAGTTAGGCGATAAGTGTGCCGGCGATTAAAACGTAAATGAGTCGAATGAGTCTTGCCAATTAACATTGAAAATGGCTCGATGCAGTATGAAATAAAGTTTGATGAAAAAAATCAATCAAAAGTTTGAAGGACGAATGTTTATCCTCTTACCTGGAACCGCCGCATGTCTCTCGGGTTTCCGGCGTTCTTCAGACAGTTTTGATTGCACTTGAGGAAGAATTTGAGAAAAAATCTGCAAGCAAAAAAAAGAGAGATGGTATTAGTTTCTCGGCGACGATCATTTAAGAGTTTAAATGGTTGACAAGGTGCTTAACGCGGTTGTACAGTGCGAGAAATTAATTAGAGAGACTGCGCCGAAGAAAGAGGGAGTAAGAGAGTGAGAGTTGGAATGGTGGCTTGAATACTGCATAAGCCAATCGCCAAAGCTACCCGCGCGCTTCTCACTCGACTCTCGTCTGCATTATTCAGCATTTCTCTAGATTAAACCCCGTTGCCACGTGTTTCTCGACCCTTATAGAGGACCAAACGATGTTGCATGCGGCGTGTACATACCACGCTCTATACCGTGCCCTCTAGAATTAAACTTTCACACTTCAATGGCTTTTGCAATACCAAACTACCGATTTATTTAATTCCATCAGATTTTCGACATTATTTATATCCATAAATCCGCCATCCTCGATGTATCAGCTAAAAAAATGATAATCCGGTTTCCTGTTTCCATTAAAATCGTTCCTAACTATAAAATTATAACCATATTTAAAAATATAAAATTTTATATATATTTTATATTTATGCTAATAAGTATAATAAAAAATATGTCAAATTATTAAAATATTAGAAAAAACAAATTTCAACATATATAAATATATTTATAATAAAAATTATGAATAAACAATTTTATAAATATTTTATATTGATAATTATGTCGATAAATATAATGAATAATATATAAAAGTACAAAAAAAAATTCTATTCACATAAAAATATTTAAATTTATTAAAATATTATAAAATATTCAAATAATATTTATATTTTAATAAAAATTATGAATGTATATAAAAAATATTTATAAATTTTTTGTTATAATTATAAAATTCTAAATTACATAATTATATAATTAAATGATTATTAAAAATTATGAAATAATAATAGGGCAATAATAGGGCAAGTGTAAAATTCTAACGGACAGCGTGGGGCCATTTTTATTTTGATTGTTTAGCTGGCGCTACTTTTGGATCGACATGGTATCCGCAAAGGGTGATTGCTGTCGATATCGTACAATAAACTATGTAGAGAGAGCCTCGCACGTCAAACTTGAAAAAAAAGGGCGTAAGAAAAGATGCGAAGGGTAAGAGCTCGCGCGGAGAGAGAAGTTGGAACACACGGATGGACGTGGATGTGCGGGAGTGTGGGAGGACGGTAGCTAGTTCGTTCGGTGGAGAGGGAGGGAGGGGGTTGGGCACTTACGGGGAGCTCGTCGCGGAGAGTCGAGGAAAAGCCGGCGGCTCAATTTTCATGAATTATGTAGAATATCGAGGTATATTGAATTCGGTGAATTTTATGGAGGGGGTTGAAAGGGATGAGAGAAAGAGGCGAAGAGAGTGAAGAAAGGGGAAGGGGGTGGCGAGGATGCGCGGAGGATACTCAAAGCGGATCAGGATAGTGCGGAACTGAAATGGATACAAGACACGATATATGTGTGGCAATCGACATGGGAAGAGAACTCGAGACGTGGTGGAGACCCGGGCGTTGGAAACAATCAGGAAAGCGGAAGAATCATGGAGGAATGGATAGAGAAATAGAAAAAGGAAAGAAGAAGGAAAGATCGACGTGCGTGTGGAGCGCGAGGCAGTGACGGAGAGTGAGTGGGCCGAGAGAGAGTCGGTGATGAGAAAAAGGGAGTGCATGGAATGTATTCGGGGGTAGTTTTGGGTTGGTGGCTTGGTAGGCCTGCCCTCCCTCGGGACGCCATTGTCATCCCCCTATGGAGTACGTCCGCGGCTTCGGGAGTCTCCATGGAAAAAATCAAACGCGCATATCCCTCGGAGTCACGTTGTTTCTCGTGTCGTCGAGTCTGCGTCGATCATTCGCACGTATCGACGTTCAACCCTTCGATCGCTCCTCCCGAATCCAAATTTTCTTATTTTCACATTTTCTTTTCTCACCATCAACACATTCACACACTCACAACTCTTTTTACTCACGAATCTACGCCCGTATATTTACAGTTACTGAATTTAATTTACTTGAGACTCTAAAGGATCCTCGAGATCCTATCCACCAGATGCTGAAGATGAACCCGTTTCCAAGCTTTTGTTAAGGCGCTTATCGCTGTGGATGATCGGCTTCTAAACACGGAAATCACGCTCCCTCTACTTTCTGCTTTTCGCTCTTACCTTCCCTCTAACTTTCTCACTTCCTTCCCGCTCCGGAGACATTCCACGACATTTTCGCTTTATTTCAATCGTATAACCCAGATAGCAATGGTGTAACCTTCATTGTCCGCTTTTACGCGGCATTATTCTCACTGCACGACTCATGTCTTTCAACATTTTCGTTCCAACAAGAATCTCTTCAAAATTCAATTGCAAAAAATGTTTTTTAAACAATTATTCGTCTTTCTACAAAAAAAAAAAAAAAAACAATAAAAACACGTTTTTACTTTCAATCCGTTTAAAATTAAGTTATTCCATCCCCTTAATTTGCTACTATCGAAATCGATATACTTCACCACTCCTCGGTGTTGACTTAATTTAATTTTAATTTCATTTAATTGTAAATTCATTATTTAATTTAATTAAAAATTAATTTCATTATTATCCAATTTTTCAATATCATTTGGTGTTAAGCTCGTTTTTTGATTGTTAAAATTAGTTTTTTTTATATTTCATTTTACATTCATATTTTTATCCAATTTGAAATTATTTTTAAAATTTCATTTCAATTTAATTTCATTCAAAATTTATTTTTTTATTTAATTGAAAATTATTGTTTTTATTTAATTTCCATTTGATTCAATTATAAATTATTATTTTAGTTTAATTTTAATTTAAATTACTTGAAATTTGATTTTTTTATTTAATTTCAATTTTTAAAAAATTTTGAATTCATTTTTCTATTTAATTTATTTTGCGAGATTTCATTGACTGTGAAAATTTATTTTCTGTGGTGAATTGGCAGATTGTACGAAACGTATTTCTAGTCTTTGGGAACCACTGATATTGTATATAGAAGACGTGAATATATGGCATAGCTCTCGAGATTATTGTCTCACTCAAATGTCAAGCACGATCCGATATATATATATACTGGCTCGTGTATATGTTGTATTGCCGGAGCACATTTATGAGAGTAAAAAGCTGGTAAGGTTGGATGGTTGAGAGATGAAAGAGATTCCTTGATGGGCCAGCAGTGAAGAATTGTTAGGAATGGCCGCGAGGAAAGTAAGAGTAAAGAGAAGCTGAAGAGTGATCGAAAAATCGGTTGGAATTACGAATAATAAACAAGTAATTTTTTTTTTAATTTCTTGCCAAAGGAGCAACAAAACTTGTTGATTATTTTGTTTGCTGTTGTCGAACCTGAGTCTACGCAGTCGCCCGCGTGACGTCGCACGATACACTAATCATTCCCGACAAGCCTTCCTCGACATCGCTCTCGTCGAATCGCAGAAGTGAGAAAAATAAATGTCTATGTAGATTGATACGTATATGAGGGACTGTATGGCAACGGGACACTCCGATAGCATGTCGTTTCCTTCGTTCCTTGCTGAGCCGAATCCACGAGAGAGCCCCGAAAGTATTGGCTGTTAGAGGCTAATGGATTGCGTTACAGGACTGATTCAAATGCGAACTGGATTTTATTCCATGAAACCCCATCATTGTGCTGTACGGATGTACAGCGCCAGAGAATCTCATGTTGGTGAATATACGTCTCGATATCGGAGAAGCACATGGTGATAGCATTTTTTTCTCCAACTAGTTTCTTAGCGGGTGGGGCCCCAAACTCAATTCCGAATGTCTATTAGATTTTTCTCCTCAATGTACGCGACACTCAGCGACACACCGAAACAGAATTCGAATACGTATTCTTCGAGATACGTTTTTTCCCCGTATCCAGCCTGTTGAAAACCCATCTCTGGTTTCGTGGGGCGATAAGAACGCGGAGAATAAGAGGATGTGAAAATGTTCCACGTGACAACACATTTAAAAAGCGAAAATACTCGACGTTCCATCGGCGAGACTAAAATTTGATAACGAACGATAGGAGAGCCGAGTGGGAGCGATACTTTACGACGAGGAATTCATTTCGATGATCGCCGGATTGATTTAGCGTCAAAGTTCTTTCGGAAAATCAATCGATTACGAAATAACCCGGAGCGCCATATTTCAACGGTCTCATTTTGGAATAATTGTCGATCCAGCCGCTTCTTTAATTTTCAATCGTCCTACACGCGACAAATTTTTTATTTACTAGTTTTTCAAGTCGCGATACGTGTCCAGGGAAATAGGGTCAGTAAACTACGCGTCGACATATTTACACAAAAATAATAAATTTTTGTTTTTTTTTTTGCTTGCCTCTGGACCAGAACGGAAGTTGCAAGATTTATGGGAGGATATATCAGCTTCATTATTTCTCCGTGTAGAGCCGCTCATTGTTATTGTGCAGAGAGAGAGACTCGTCGGAGGGTATCGATGTGTTAATATCGATTGATACTCATTCGGTATCGTCGGCTGGAAACCGCAATGGAAAAAATATAACAAAAAAAAAACATTCAACGAGCAAGTGTACGCTGGCCTGTGTATGTTCTGTGGAGGGTTGAAACGTAAAAAAAACTCGTACGGGAGCGAGAACGTATAGAGAGAAAGTTTCCACACCCTCGCGAGTAACGCTAATTGGTACACGCTGGCGAACCAAACAAACGGGTGTGCGAGGGCCGATGATTTATTGCAAGGTTTGATTGAATTGGTTCGACTTCATGTTTGCCCGCGCGCCTCTCGTCGATATTTAACTCCCTTACTCCCTCTCCTTCCCTCTCTTTATTCCTCTCTCTTACTCTTGTCGCTCTCCAATTTGCCGGATCGAGGCACGCGCGCTTTTTTTTTTACTCGCCCTTCCTCCCCACGCTTAATTCTCTCCTCTCTGTCACTCGCTCATTTCCCAGCTCTTCGCGATATTCACTACATCGCTCACGTTTGTTTTCTGTTAACATTTTTTTTCGTTGCTCTTTTTTTCGCCACGCCGACTCAAGTTCGCCGGTTCGAAAATCAACGAATTTCTTACGGCTCGCACATTTCTCTGACTTCCTTGACGACTCGCATAGTTCCCTCCGTACACCCGGAAACAAAGATTTATTAAAAAGTAATTTTTTTCATATATTTTACAAATTTTTTACAAATTTAAAAAAAATTTCTGTCAATAAAAAACTTATTTTTTGAATCCCAAGAAATATTTGCACTTTCCAAATAACGAGGTTTATTTTTAATAAATACGAAATTTCATTCAAATAAATATATTTTTTTAATTAAATGACATATTTATTACGTTCATATAAAATTTCTATTTATGTTTAATAATTGAAAAGTTTCATGTATTAAATAAATCTATCAGTTAAATAAATTTCATCGATTTTTAATGAATTCTCTTTCTGGGTGTACATTGTAAATAATTTTTTCTCGATTCTCAGAAAAATCTTAAAAACATTATTCAATCGGTAATTCGTGTGTTTGATTTTTTTTTCTTTTCCAACCGTTGGAAGAGTTCAGGAGTCCGAAAGGTGATGAAATTTATCATTTTTTTGGTTGCAATTCCATGGAAAATTGTTTGCCATAATTTGATGCAGATTCATCCGAAAAGATTGCCAAGTTTCCGGGAGCGAGTAGAAAAATTGAGCAGTAAGATGTATTATTCCATGTTTGCTGTCAACGTACGAGTGTTTCCTGAGGAAAGTAGCGAGTGAAATGTAAATCCATCTCGACGGTATTCAAAGGATCCAATATGAGAATTTAGGCAGCTTTATAAAGCTGCACAGTTCGATATTACTTTTAAGACAATAAAAGAAAAATGTGGGTGGGAGGGAGAGGGAGAAAGAGAGGTTATCGGATTGTCTGTTCTTGGCGGGATGGATAACTGTGGCTTAAGCCAAGGGACTTTGGCGTAATAGTTGCAAATAGGGTGGCGTAACGTGGCTGGGTTGGCGGTACGTATCAGAAATCCATTTTCCCTGACGTTTCGTTGGAAAATCTTTAATCATGTTTCCAGCCGGCAACGTGGTGTGACAAAGGTATAGAGACATTTACTTTAGCCCCTTTATATAGTTACTAGGAACATCCAGTATAAGAATAACCCGAGGGTTTCGCGAGAGGATATATCTTGGGAAGAGCGAGTTGGGCACAGGGATTTCTAAATCGTTGCCACTCGCGTGGCTCTATATAGCGGAGAGCACAAGCCTACGACGTTTCTCGTTGTTTTTAGGCCTGTTCGATGCGACGAACGAAGAGCTGGATGTGCTATGTTTATCGATGGAGTGAAGGAGGACGAAGGGGCTAAGGAAGATACAGGAGAAAAGTGAGAGAAGGAGAAGAGTCGGGAGAATGAAGAACGTTGCCGCGCGTATAGGACAATTGACGTGCGTAGATCGATATCTTCGATGGTCTCTTTCCCTCCCTCGCTTCATTGTCAAACTCTTATTTTTCGGGAGCCACGTTATTTAGCGTCGATGTGCGAAAATCTAGGAAAAATAAAAATTTGTTGGAAAATGACGCGAAATATTGGAGAAAGTTTCTTACGAAAATAAATTTTTGGCATCCAAATCGTAAATTTGACTAATCGTTTCGTTAGAAATGAAAAATATTGTCAAAATAACGAAAATTTTGAAATTATCAATAATAATCTTAATTACATTAATATTTATCGATAATTTCAAATTTTTTGTTATTTCGACAATATTTTACATTTTTAACGGAACTGTTAGTAAAATTTACGATTGGGATGACAAAAATTGGATTTCGGAAGAAACTTTCTTAATATTTCGCACTGCAATGACCAAATTTTTGTGATTTTTGAAAGAAAAATGTTTAGTCGAACGAATCCAACAAAATATTTATCTTTTCCAATAAATTTTGTTTTTCATTGGATATTCGCACCGTATTCAACAAAATATAGCTATTTTTTGTGAAAATTTCATTTGTCGTAATCCGTAGGTTCATATAATTATACGATATTCTATAGGGAATGGGGAAGTGAAAAAAAAAAAATTGGCTAGAGTCTGAGGCAAAAAGCTGACTCCTGGAAGAATAACCGAGTCAGCATCCAGGCATCGTTTCGTTGACGGTGTCTGATGGAGTAGCCTAATCACCTATTAATCCGTTGAGAGGAGCGTCACTTCGAGTGTGTTGATTGGTCGGTAATAATAATTGATGGTTTACCTGAAATTCTCATGGCATTAATCTCTGGAATGATTTTCGAAAGAGGCCATGGAATGAGAGGCACAGGATAAACTTGACAGGAAATTAGGAAATTCGATGAGGAAGGAGTATATATTAAATGGGTCTCGCAACGATGCGGTATATATGTGGAGGGCCTGGTCATATTGAAGTACGACACACACATGGGAATAAGCCAGGAGGCCGAAATGCATAATATAGATGACCCAAGACGTCAATTAATAAGAATGTGTACGGAGGTCGGAACAGCCAAGCACAAGACTCAACAAGCTCCAATCCTATCACCATAACGCATATAGAGACATACATATATGTATGTACATTTATACATATAGACCGGAATAATATAACGGTATAGGCGAATCAAGCCATTCCCTTATACTCTGTGTACCTTGCATATACCTTAACTGGGGTTAGTAAGGAGTTAGCGAGGTATCAGGGGATGCTTAATGTTTAACCAGCCTCCATTACGCCCCCTTGTACCGTGCTAGCCAGTATCGCGAATTCACTCTCCTCTTCTCTCTATACTTCTCAGACTCTTGCTCTTCCGGTACAACCTCCTCCTTGTCTTCACCATCCGCGCAGCTTCTTCAACAGGAAGTATTACATAGATTAGCAAACGGCTAAGAAGGATGCGTTACATGTAGCCCATGAAGAAGGATCAAAGCTCCGAGTCTTAGTTGAGCAAATCAATTCTCTACTCGCTGGATATCGGCTTGAGGAAATATTCTCATCGTCGGACTTGCAGTTGATCCTGACGAAATGCGAGACTCAAATTTAATGATTAATTTTTCTGGGATTTCCATGCTTCCCTGATTTTTTTTTTCCACAACGATTCATCAATGATCGTCGCGAAATATCGCAGAGTTAACGAAATTCAAGTTTTTCGTACATTTTGGGAAATATTTTAACTCGTCCTCTTCACTGAAAATGAAATTTTGTCAAAAACAACGTCAATATTTTCGTTGAATATGGTGAACTCAATATTTTTAGATAATTTCAAAATTTTCGTTATTTTGACAATATTTTTCATTCATAACGAAACTGTCGGTAAAATTTATGATTGGAATGACAAAAGTTTACTTTCCGAAGAAACTTTCTTCAATACTTCGCGCTGGTGTGACAAAATTTTTGTGATTTTTCAAAAAAATCCTTTTGTCGATCCAACAAAATTTCCATCTTTTCCAACAAAATTTTCGTTTCAGTGTTGAAATCGAAATATATATGAGAGGAAAACGTTTACGGAATCACGAAAACGTCGAGGTGTACGGTCCGAAGTAACTTGCATGGATAAAAAGTCTGAGATTCTTAGTGTATGCCACGCAAGATAACGTACGAGCTCACGACAAACGTAGAAGCGGTTTGAAGATGATTTTACTCGTGTTTTTGTTATTTTTTATAATTTTTTTTTTTATTACAGCTTGCGGAGTAAGGTGGAAGCGACGTTTCCCTCTGAGGCTGGTTGTTTGACCTCCTCTCACGGTAAGGCCTGACGTAAATATTATCCGGGTCGCGGGACAGGAGAAAATGGGGAGGGAGAATGAGATAGAAGGAAGGAAGGAGGACGAGATAGAAGGAGAGGGCAAGGACGAAGAGTATCTGAGAGTAGGGTTCAGCGGGACCGGAGCAGAAAGATGGAATAAATTTGAGCTTGGTCGAGTATATACATGAAGAAATATATGTACCAAGCTGAAACGGGTTCCAGTGTCTCCGACACTTTTAAGGAAAACCTCGTTTAGTCGAGTCGCTGCTCTGGCAGCAGCCTCGTATTCGTAAGAGAGATACAATCAGCCCGGCCATTTCTTCATTCAGCTCCGAATTCTCTTCTCGCTGTTGCTCGGTGTCCCGTACTTCTTTTCTTACATTTACGTAAACCTATATACATATCAAGTATTAGCATATGTATCATTTGTATCCAGATTTCTAAGAAAGCTTGAAATTTCGTGGATCCTTTAGTTTCCTCGAGATATTCGATTAAACGAAATAACATTTAATTATTTCCTTTTAACGCGACCAACTTTTTGCAGATTTGCTCCGAGGACTCAGGCTTGACAATCAAGCTCGTGAATTTCTTCATAGAAACTCGAGCCCTGCGATTAAAAACGAGAGCATGGGAAACATTGTGACAGAGCAACACACGAGACACAGGAAAGAAGCGAATTCTTGATGCTGCTTGGCTTGCCGCTTCGGTTTTACAATTCTCTCTCATTCTTGACTTCCTCTCCCCCTCCCCTCCTCCTCTTGCTCACTCCTCTTGTGCTTTACCTTGCATATGCTTCCTTGTGGAGAGCCACTACTCAGACACTAAATAATTCATACTCGAGTAATACGTCTTAAGAGAGCAGGAAAGCGAAAGGTCCATGCCTCTCATCAAAGATCCATGTTTCGGCACTGTCTTCCCTGTGTGGGCCGAGAGGCTTAGACACTCGTGATGGGCTACTATAGTCTGAGCAGCAAACTGGAGCAAAACTCATTATATCTAAATATACGACCAATTCGCTCGTACAAGGATATCGCCATTGGGTTCTTCGTACCCCGAGCTATTCCTTTCGTTACACTTGGAGCTGGCTTATCGCACATAGACATCGGATTATTTGTAATGGCACTGAAGTTTCCAAAGTTGGGGGCGAACGAAAAAACAAAAAATTCTATCAATTTTGTATAATTTACAGAGTCCATGACAATTTTCGTTTTGAATCCTCCAAAAAATTCGATTTATTACGATGACAAGAAACTTTTGTTGGAAAATATCGATATTTTGTTCGATTCGTTCGACTAAACGTTTTTTTAAAAAAATCACAAAAATTTTGTCATTCCAGCGCGAAATATTGAAGAAAGTTTCTTTGGAAATTTTTGTCCCAATTGTAAATTTTGTTAAAATTTTTGTTATGAATGAAAAATATAGTCAAAATAACGAAAATTTTGAAATTATTAAAAAATATTCACGTCACCGTTTTCAACAAAATATCGACATTTTCTTAACAAACTTTCATTTCCAGTGCATCTTCGTTAAATATTTAATAAGAATCTTGAGCTCTGCTGGCGAAAAAATAGAAACTTCAACATGGTTATTTGTATGGCTCGCTGATAAGAATGCCGAGCTCCAATAAAAGTTAGCATGGGGCCCCTTGGTCCAGTGCATGGTGCCTAAGATTTAAAAAAAAAAAAAAAATCCATAAATTTAATATTTTTTTCTACGACACGAATTTTCGTATAAAAGGGATAATTCTTTCTCGCTCTCTTCTCGTGTACGAGTGATTAGTTAGTCGTTCGATTTATAGGCCGTAAATATAGTGTCACGAGGCAAAGTGGATGTGAGTACGAAGGATGGCCGCGCGCATCGACATGTGGATATGGGCTGTTTTTTTCGCGGAAATAAATATTATCAGAGAGGGATGAAAAAAAGAGGAAAGATGTCACAATTCATAGGAGTTTGCCGCGGTGTCGTTGAAGCTCGTGAAGCCTTCGGTGTTCGGTAACATTAATACGAGAGAGCAATAAAACGTGGAGGAAATGTGGGGGTTAGGGTGTTTCGCTGGGAGGGCAAGGTCTCTTGGAACTTTCTGTGCTCCCTCCCTGCGCCCGTTCTTATTCGGACTGGTAGGCAGAGAGTAATGTGGGCACACATGTATAGGAATGTCGGATAGAATTTAGGGTTTTCACAAGGCGGATATATGTGGTACGTGACGTGTAGGAAGAGCGTATGCATTCTCTATTGTAGCGGGGGGGAAGGCTTGCCGCGGAAAATTGCTAAATTGCGACGGTCAAATTATCTCGACGCCTTGGGCCACATCGCATTCTGTACGCGCGGTGGTCTCTGTGTGGGAGAGTGTATGCCAAAGCCTCGCGGCTTTTCTCCGCGTCCACGAATGCACCCTCGGACATTCTCTGGTCCATTTCCATAAACGCATCGGTAACCAACTACCCGACACCGCACTACACTCTGTGTAAATTAACTTACAAACGTCGAGACGTGTGCGAGAATTGTTGAGCATGTTGCCCGCTGTGTTCGATGTTGAAATTCTCTATACACCTTCCTCCTTCGCGTGTATGCTTCTCGTATGTGTACGTACTCTACGTCTAATATGTATGCCGCCATCACACACGCCTATATAATGTAATAGCTAAGGCTAAACGTATATGTTCTCTTGAGTTTCAAACACATACGGATATATTTTATCCACTGAATACTCCGTAGCGTGAACGATTTATTAATGTCTGCATTTAGATACGGCAAACCCCTCGAGGGGCCTCGGGGCCTGCTAGAACAAATCCCCTCTTCGTAACTTGTTGCCCCTTCTTCTCGCCTTATTCCAATGTTATACACATTACGTTTCGTACTAAAAACCAAGAGTGTTTTTAACGTGTACGAGCTCAACACAAGACCAGGCCACAACGTATCACGTCGTATACGGACCGACAGATGTCTTGCTCCAGCCAACTCGTAATATACATTTTTCCGGACTAATAGCAGCTCGTAATTAAGACCGACTCAAAACATCCTATGACTTGTTTTCTCCAGCGGCTATCGTTTATCGAGCTACCGGCATTTTCACCAGTATCAACACTTCGATATACACGGATAGAAACTATTTTCAGATTCTTCTGACAGCTGACGACGAGCATGTGAGAATATTTGAAATAAACCCCGACTGACAACATCATTTCCGGTATAAATATCGCGGCAATAAATGAAGGTGATTTACTGCTTTTTGGGAAAACTAAATCAAGTTTTTCTCTCTTGATTTTTACCCATGAACTATCGCAGTTGCTGGATGCAGATTTTTCTGAATTAACGTAGTTTGGACAATTTTTTCAAAAATCTCACATCTTCGTAAAATTCGAAGGATCATAAAATTCGAGCCGTTCGACCGATTTTCCCCAAATTTAACACCAACCTTCCTTTTGTGACGCTCTATTTATAAAAAAAGAATTAGCAATGAATCCTAAATGCTGTACAATTCGTATTTTTCAAGCAATTTCAACAAAATTCTCAGAGAACGAAGAGCTTGTGTGGATCAACATCTGTGCAAAACAGGAGCCCCGTAGCTCAAACCGTTCTCGAGTTATGAACGTTTGAATTTTACAGTACCAGAAGACACACACACACACGCATCCGAACATTTTTTCGAGATATGATTTTTCGACGTTTTGGGACATTTTAAGAACATTGACATTGAAATCTGGCAGAAAACAAAAATTTCACCGTCACAGAGCTTTCTCTATGACGAAGCAAAAACTAATGACGTCCGAGAAGAATTGACTACGATTTTTCACGAAAATGATTGACAGTTTTTCGTGAATCAAACTAACGCGCCAAATGAGCAACGATTTTGTTTCCAACCAACGAGAATGCGTTGTGTTTTCATTTTTTAAGTTTTTTAACGAAACAATGTGCACGTGCAGGACTGAAGGATTTGAGGAGAAAATATAAACGGTAACGCGAGCATCAAGTGTTTAAGTAAATCTATTATATGTTAGAAAGCTGTCGTGTCGGCGCGTTGTGGGTCGGCATCTCACTAATAAGTTACGAGTTCGTTGACGCAAGCTCACTTAATCCCGGCTAACTTAGTTGCCTCATAACCCCGAAGGAAGCCTGTCTTCGTCTTTCCTGGCGTCGTCGCATCCTGAGTTTGTCGAGCGAGGCTAAAATGTGATTTTAATAATTCGCAGCTCCTTTGAAGCGAACTTTGGGGAGTCGCTAACTGGCTTACTCGAACTCTCGCGTATATAGACCGGAGTTCTCGCGGACCGTTCTTGCTCGCACATCGCGAACCTTCCACTCGCGTTTTCCCATATATATAACCGCTTTGAGCGCCCCGCCGGAATGGGACTGTGAGAAAATTTGTACATACCAACTTATCAAGTTGAAAACTCGGTAAAATCCGTGACTATCTCTTTTACGGCCAAGGTATTCGTATATTTTCTGTGTGAATACGAAACACGCGGGTCGATCTATTTCCGGTTGATTCTTTCCTCCGGCTCGACGTGCCCTCCGTCGCGTCCTCGCAGAATGTTTCACCTTTTCGATGAGAAACTTTGCCTCGGTATCGCTCTGTAAAAGTTCCAAGAGCTCGATTGATTTTTCTATCGCTCAACGGGAACGGCCCGGAAGGAGCTGAGGATTTTTGCGTATCACGAATCGACTGAGCAATAACGAACTCAGTCGGAGTCCCCCTTAAGGGCAATTCCTGTTCGGGATTCCGTGAAAAATTTGTTTAATTCCAAAACTCCAATAATTCCGATTTTGCTTCCTTGCCGTAGCAAAACAGAATTTCGTTCTGATCACAAAATGAAATGTTGTCAAAAAACGTCGATATTTTCATCGATACGTCGAAATAAATATTTTTCTATAATTTAAACATTTTTGACCATATTTTCCATTTAAACGAAAGAAATTCCTTTCCGAAAAAACTTTCTTCAATATTTTGCGCTGCAATGACAACATTTTTGTGATTTTCCAAAAAAAAACATTTAGTTCGACGTGTCCAACAAAATATCGATTTTTTACAACCTAATTTTCTTTCCAATGCAAGAAGCACGCCGGACAAATGGTTTGCTGAACTTTTTGCTTCCCTTATATCTTCCTCTCAGTCGCTAGTACTCTCGGTTTTTGTCATGTAATATTAATTCTTTTATCCGGATGAAAAATTCGGGATTCCGGCGGGAGAAGTGACGGAAAAGAACGAGAGAAGCGGCGCAAAGTGAAGGATGAGATGGAATACAGAGCGAGTAAATTTTTCTCATGTGGAAATCGATAAAGTCCGCGCACAACCTAGTTCCTGGTGAACATGCCGCGTTTCATCGCTTTCATTCGCTAATTCTCGATCTCGAACCTTAACCTGCTCTGTCACTTTTATCAGAAACGATCTTGCGGTTCGTGAAATGATTACCAATCAAATTAATTGCCTGGGCTGAAAGTTTCGAGACTGCAAAGTGTTTTGAACTTGGAGAAGAGATTATCGGGCTCCCTCGGAACAGTGTGTCAATCTTTCATCTAAAAAATGAGGCTTTTCATCGCAGGGACGATGAAAATTTTGATTTTTATTTTTACAAGCGAAAATAAACGGAAAAAAAGAAAATTTTGTTGGAAAACGTTCGACTAAACGTTTTTTTTGAAAAATCACAAAAATTTTGTCATTGCAGCGCGAAATATTGAAGAAAGTTTCTTCCGAAAGTAAATTTTTGTCACCCCAATCGTAGATTTTGTTAACAGTCTCGTAAGAAATGAAAAATATTATCAAAATAACGAAAATTTGGGAATCATCAAAAAATATCAAGTTCAACGTATATATTTAACAAAATATTGACGTTTTTTGATAAAATTTCATTTTGAGTGTTCGGTGAATAAATTTCCAAGCCTCCGCATTAAAATGCAATAAAATTTATTTGTTTTTTTTTTCTTTTCGTGTGTGCAGCGAGTTTTAACGAGATGAAATTTCGTGGGAGATTTCATGGTCCATTTCTATCTCCAGTTTCGAACCTCCGAATAGGGAAGATTTAATTTTTCGTGGATTATTTTGAATCCATTGGAAATATGTAGTCGATTATCGTGGAATTGTTGTTCTCGTGGATGTTATGGGCCGAGAAGTTTGATGATTGGCCAAGAAGAATATAGACAGTTGTTGGAGGAGTTAGGGCGAGAGGAACTGGGAGCATAGTCGCCATGCTAGTCACACATAGAGAGAGAAGGAGAGTGTATAGTAGAGAGAGGAGCGGGACAAAGAGCAGGAGAGAGAAAAGCGTTGGCGGGCCTTGGGTTCCTCGGGGGTTGCCATGGCGATATGATGGGGAGAGGGCGTTCGCCCTCTCACGCGCAACCCTCACGAGATGATAATGCTACCGCCGCGTGCTTTCTACCGATGTTGCTGCTGGTCCTACCAGCAAGAAAGCAAGCAAGCAGCATCGCGGCCACACCGAGAACATTGTCGCGATATCAGAAACCCCAGCAATAAAGGAAGCGTGCAGAAAAGCTCTTGGTTCTTGGGCGCACGCGTCGACCAGCCACGATAAGGGATGAAAGTCAAAGTGAGAATGAAAGACTGAAACGGTGAATTAAGAAAACAAGAAAAAACGAAAGAGTCTGGATGGGAAACAAAATCGAAACCGGAGCAGAATAATTACGAAAATGCATTCAAGCTTTTCTGAATTTCAATCATAGAAACATCGAGAAATTTTTTTTTTTTGGAAAAGATCAATATTTTGCTGAATACGTTTTTTTGAAAAATCACAAAAAATTTGTCAGCACGAAATATTGAAGACAGTTTCTTCGGTAAGGCATCTTTTGTCATCTAAATCGTTTATTCAGCTGACAGTTTCGTTACGGTGGGAAAATATTGAAAAAAACATTGAAACGTTCGTCTAAACGTTTTTTTGAAAAATGACAAAAATTTCGTTATTGCAGCGCGAAATATTGGAGAAAGTTTTATTCGGAGAGTAAATTTTAGTCATCCCGATCGTAAATTTTGCTGAAAGTTTCGTTATAAATGAAAAACATTGTCAAAATAATGAAAATTTTTAAATTATCAAAAAATATTAAGTTCATTGTTTTTAACAAAATATCGACGTTTTTTCCCAGATTTCGTTTTCAGGGAACAGTAACGGAAAAATTATTTCAATAATTTACGAAGAAGCATTTTCGTTGCGTTTGTGTAATCATATAATTGATTCGCTTTTTATGTGAAGATGTTTTTATCTTTGGCGGTAGGGACCCTCATTTTGATGGTTTTCTTATCGCTGTTTATATGTCGGTAAGTTTTTTGTTTCAATGAGCGTTACGACTGACTTGGCTGGCCAGTTTTATTTGTATTTTTTCTCTGAAGGTGAAGTCAAGGATCGTAAGTCACGACGAGAATTTATATGGTGGCTCCGTTTTCCGCCACTTGCTAGAGAGGAAAAAAATGAGAGACGAGAAATCGAGATGTATGCGATGTTTCTTTTGGTATGCGCGGTCTCTCCTCACACGTGTCTTTATGGGGTTTTCCACGTGTTCGTGGGAGTAAGACTCGGATCGACGAAACGTCCTCGTATTTTCGGTTTACGGGGTCTAAAGATCTGCGACGAATATATAGACGAGTTTTGCAACGCCATGGGCTTCCCCATGCTTGCATGGGGATGGAAAGGGCGAGTGTAATACCTGAGCGCTCCAGCGCCCTCGAAGCTAAAGGACGAGGGCTTGCTAAGCGGCAGCGAGAGAGAACCCGAAGGACACCATGAGAACCTGTGAGCCTTTGGTCTATGGGGGTATACGATCCTCCTCCTGCTATCCAGTCCCAAAGGTGTCGTTACAATTAGACATTGCTGCCAACTCGCTACAGCCTCAACCGCTAAATAACTTACCGGTGCTGACAACCCAACCGCACACTATTATACGTCTCACTGCAGCCACTACACTCCTCGCTGCTCGCACGACTCTATCCAACACCTACTCGTCTCGTCCGCATGCCTAACTAACCTCTCTAAACGTCCTCTCCAAAGTGTCGCTCTCCACAAAACAGATCATGAGACAAAATCGCGACCGCATTATCGAATGAGCGGTATTGAATTTTGTTTTAATGTCCGTGTTAATGTTTAGCTTTCGGAACAAGTCAAACTTCGACGTGAATCGATTAACGAGCACTGAGAGCATCGCCTCGTACATAAATTCCACTAAGTAGTACAAGCGCTTAAAGTCAGACGTTGAAGCTCCGCGTACTCGAGTCAGTAATACTGACTCGGTATCCACGTTAAGCTTGTACGTTTTTTTAATTACTTCACTGTTTCTCCGTCCTTCTTATTTTTCGTTCCCCTAACGTGTGAAATAAAAAAAAAATCTGAAAATTCGCGAAAATTAGAACGTCGACACAATTTTTTTGAAAATTTCAAAATCCTGTAAAATTTGTATTTTTCAAGCGATTCCAACGAAATTCTCAGATAATCAAGAGTTTGTATTGATTAACATCTGTGCAAAATGGGAGCCCTGTAGCTCAAACCGTCCTCGAGTTACGAACGTTTGAATTTTACAGTGCCAGAACACACACACGCATCCGGAAATTTTTTCCCGATAGGATTTTTTCATGTTTTGGGAAATTTTGAGCACATTGGCATTAAAATGAAAAAAAAAAATTTTCACCGTCAGCCAGTTTCCTCTATGAGGAAGCAAAATAAAAACGTAGCCCTGAATTACATTAAATTTTCTTTCTCTCCCGAATCCTCTGTTTGCCAACTGCAAACTGAACTTTATTAGAAAAAAAAGAAAAATCTTTGGGTGCATGAAAATTATTTGTGCGTTTAATTCCGGGAACGAATTTGAATTTTTGAAAGAATCTCATTCCGCCGATTGTTTACCGTCTCCTTCGGATCATTTTCGCGTAGATCGTTTTCCATATCATGAGACCAAGAGTTCGTTAAGATGTGACACGAGAGTTAAAAGTAAATTTGGAGAAAGTCTGAGCTTGGGATACAAATCTATCAAGCGTTGAGATAAAAGTGAGGTCGATGGTGTGAATAGAGTGCGTGCGAGTTTTTCACTAGGACGGGAAGTGTTTAGGCGTCGGAAAAATGGAAAGAAGTAAGAAAGATGAGGAAGGAAAGGGAGTGAGCTAGGAAACAGAATACAAGAGTGGAAGCAAAGTATTAGTAATAGGAGCAGTAGTTGCAGCAAGAGTATAATAGTAGTGGAACTAGTAGTATAGTCGCAGAGAGTCTCTGGAGTATTGACTCGTCCCGTGGGACCTGAGAGGCGATAGTCCCTTGGGATTCACCGTCTCGCTTTAACCAGTGGGCCCCTTAACGCCTTGTCGTGTGCTCCTGCTTTGGTTGTTCGCAACACACAGAGCAGCGAAGATATTTCTCTCTCGGTCTCTCAGGCTTGGTGGTGCCTCGATTTTGTCTCGCTCGGGTTCGTGGCTCCCTTTGCCTCGCGCGCACCCTCTTTATCTTTCACTCCTCTCAATCTACAGCTCTTACTCTTTCGTTCCTCTCGATACACTCCTCTCTGGTTCTCGCGCGCTCTCTCTCTCTCTCCCATAGGCGCTTTCGCTTCGACTCCGTCTTGCCATAGCTCTGTGCGTCTCCCTCCGTTGAAGCAATAGACTGCGCGTAGTACGATATCGTACGACCCGCCTCTGACTCTTACGAGCGATGGAATAGTCGGGGAAATGGTTGAGAGAGGGTGGAAGAAAGAGAGGAGAGAAAACGCGAGTGATTGAGATAGCGAATGCGCGTCGGAGCCTACGAGCTTCCGAGAGGAATAGAGATAATACGAGAGAGCAGAGAAAGCCCCAAGTATTTCGTGACAAGGTGGAAAAGAGACGAAACTAAAGGGTAGTGGGAATAACAGCGAAAGTGTGAGAGACCAAACTTCACTCCTCTCGCCCCAAAGAAGAGAAAAAAAAAAAAAAAAACCGACTCCGCACATCTCACAGCCAACAGAGTTTTGCCAAGATTGTACCAAATTATACGCCTTGTATTGCAACCCCGTGAGCACACCCCAGACTCACCCTCATTCTCCTTTAGCTTACTACTGTTTCTCCTCCCCCTCAACTACGCTCTCGCACCATTATTTAATTTATGGGCAATCCGGGTCACCTAAGCCAAGATTCATGTACCAAAAAAAATCTTCGTTTTTTTTCTTTATCGCCTGTACCAAATCACTGAAAATATTTCAATTGATCATTTGCTGTTGATGACTCTGAACTTTGCACCTGTTCCTGAACAAATGAAAAATATTTTTCATTTCGAAGAGAACATCAAAATCTACGATTGGGATGACAAAAATTTACTTCCCGAAGAAACTTTCTTCAATATTTTCCGCTGCAATGACAACATTTTTGTGATTTTTCAACAACAAAAACTTTGAGTCTAACGTATCGAACAAAATATTCTTTTCGGTGTGAGTACGATCGATATTATTTACTCGAATGCATAACGAGCGAATAGCGTCGAGAGCGATCGTTTTAAATTCTAATGATATGTGGCAAACATTGAGTTTGCTAAATGTGTTAATGAGAAATTCGGCGTCAATTTGAATATTTAATCTACGAAAATTGATGGCGTATGAATACATGGCGAGGCCGCAAGGCAATCGGTGTGTGGATCAGCTTTTGTGTGTACAATTATAGGCGAGGGCAACAGGCTGCGAGTTTGGACAAGCACTTCTGGAATTTGTACTGCATTCAATGAATTGGGAATCCAATCAAGAAATTCTAACGATAAATATATTTATTAATGAAAATTTAAAGTTTTCTCGCGATTGGACGATCGCGATCTGATATTTTGATAACGTCCGACAAACATGCTGTTGTCCACGGGCTTCCTTTAGCTTCGTCGACTTGCCTGCCCTCTGAGCTTCGTCCCTTTGCCACTGCGAGCATCCTCGGAATCCTTATGGCTATAGTAAAGCTGTGTTCACTTGCCGGAGCCTGTTATGCTTTGCTTCGGAGAGAATTATCCACGAGGAACGTGGGGTTCCCACTTTCCCCGATTTCCATATCTGCCCCTTTGGTTTTTCACTCTGCTCGAGAAACTCGGCCGGATCTTCCTCGAGCATGTAAAACGCTTGCGCCCCACATCCACATTTTGTAATGCATACATGTATAGAGTCGTGTACATTGGATATCTCGTTGGCGGAGAGACTGGGAGAGGGAATAAGAAAATGAAAGTGAATCTTGAAAGGTTATTCGGTACACGCGGGTAGGTTTCGTTCTCCAAAGCACGCCGCGACGTTTTAAATAATTAAGGACCGCACCGCGCTGCTGCTACGCTTTCTCTTGGTCGTTGAGGGAAACGAGAGCGTAGCACGAAGTATGATATTTAAAACGCACGTGGCACATGTTGTGGAGCGCGTGCCTTGGCCAATCATGTCCGCGAATACTCGCCAACTTTTTTTACTTCTTTTGCCGACTTTTATTCACGAAACGAATTGTCGAAAAAAAATTGAGAGACCTGCGGCGAACTGTGAGAAAAGAGATGACCGAAGTATCGATACAAAAATTGCATTGAACAGTGAACAAAAATTTTCCTTACGGAATGAAAAAAAAAAATTCATATTTTGCTGGAAACGTTCGACTAAACGTTTTTTTTTTTTTTTTTTAATTACAAAAATTTGTTCGCTGCAGTAAATTTTTGCCATCCCCATCGTAAATTTTGCTAACAGTTTCGTTATAAATGAAAAATATTGTCAAAATAACGGAAATTTTAAAATTATCAAAAAATATTTTGTTCACCGTTTACCACCCAGGATTCACCGAAAATAAAATTTTGTAGGAGATGATCGATATTTTCTTCGATAAGATCAACTTTTTTTTTTGGAAAATCACAAAAATTTTGTCATTGCGGGGCAAAATATTGAAGAAAGTTACTTCGGAAAGTAGATTTTTATCATCCTAATCGCAAATTTAGCTGACAGTTTTATTAAAAATGAAAAATATTGTGAAAATAACGAAAATTTGGAAATTATCAAAAAATATTAAGTCCACCGTCTTCACCAAAATATCGACGTTTTTTTGTTGCCAAAATTTCATTTTCAGTGATCAAGTTGTTTCTCAGAAATTCCGTCGTTGAATAAAAACGAGGAGCTTTAGCGACGGAAGAAGAGCCGGTAGAGCAGGGGGGACAGGGAGGGAGGCCCAAAAATCGAAAGCCACGACGCGTTCGATATCCGTATGTGGGAGAGCACATTCGTGCGTTCAGATATTGGCAAGAACACGTACAAATGTGTGTAGGAATGAATTTATACAGCTGATGAGTAAAAGGGCCGAAGTGACGCGAGTTGAGACGTTGGTATCGCGATGGTCGCGGCCTTTTGAGGAGAGAACAGTTGGTGTAGAGTTGCGTGTGCGTGAGGCTGCGCGCGCCTGGTGAAGATCAGCAGATCGAGAGGAAGGAAAAGAGCGAGGAAAGTGAGAGTGAACGAGCGTGGCATAGGGTCACCCACGAGAGCACATATATTTATACAAACGTACATATCCCCATATATATATATATATGAATGTGTCCATAGATATGTCCATGAGTGTGTGTGTGTGTGTATACATTGAATAGTGAGAGCGTCAGAGGAGAGGATAAGGGTGGTTGGCCGTCGGTTCGAAACGCGGGAGTGCACGACCCTCCGCAGGATCACTCGGTCGGCCAGCAGGAAAGCCCCTCGAGGTAGATCCACACTCTCACTTTTTCCTCCTTCAGCCTGCTACGCATATGCGGACACTGATTCTCTCTTATTCGTGGGATCGCGAATTGGAGGTTGAATTTTCAGGACAAATGGTCCTGGTGTCGATAATCTGTTACGAGGAGAACGTACCGAAGGCCAAAAATAGAAGTTTTTTTTGGTTTTTTTGTGCCTCCGACGGTATTTTGTTGGTCGATGCGACGGAGCGCAATAAAAATATCGGCCAAACAACTGCGGAGGCTCGACGAACGTGCACGAGGCAGCCACACACGCACGCCGGGCTGTAGGGGCAAGAGGGTGAGAGGGAGAGAGAGAAAGAGAAAAGCTCTCGAGTCTCCTGAGACTTCCATTTTGACTCTGGGGATTAGGCGTGACTCCGCCCACCTACGGCTAAAGTTTTGTCAGAGGGTTATGTGTAGCGGAGAAGAAAGAGAAAGAGAGGGTGGAAGCGTCTGTGTGCATCGGTATGGAGTGTGTCTTCTTGTCTTGTATGTAGTGCTTTTTGCCTCGTTGTATTGGTCGTCGTCGTCGCTCGTGGTGGCTTCTAGGATGGCCAGAAGCGAAAGCCACGAGATATTGATGACTTCTTTCTCCGTCGAGTAGTGGAAGGGTGCGGGCAGCGATGGTGGCTTCATGGAGAGTTGCCGAGAAGACAAGGCGAGGGTGAATTCGGAGCGGTCGAGGGAACGAACCACTGGAGATGGTCGAGAATCTTTCTCTCTCTCTCTCTCTCTTTCTCCTTCTCTGTCTCTTTTGCTCTGTCACTCGCTCGCTCTCGCACTCATTTTTGTTATGTCTTCGAAGGCTGCGTAGTTTTCTTCCTCTTTCCCCAATACTGCGAGGCTATACGCTACACAAAGATTACTACTCTTACTATCGGTTGCAGCCCCTCGATCTTTTTTACCCGTAACTACCCATTCCACCGTGTGCTCCGATTCCAGGTCTCGGAATAGTGCTCGAGATGGCTAAGGAATATAAAAAAAAAAACAAAAAAAATCACCTAACAATGAAGCCCAATCAACTTTTCCTTTCGTAAATATTATCATCCACGACTCAATGCGCTCCGATAATGAATTTCCAATTAATAAACTATAGACGTCACATTTTTACGAGCCCGTCGATGCGATGTTTGACATTCGCTAACGTCGAATCTCTCTACGAAAACGTTTCTCCTCATAAACCATTTACACGTTCATCCGGTTGAGGGGAAGAAATCGCGTTCGCGCCATTTAACTCTCGAACGTGAGCGTTTCTCACTGTCTCTCCTTCGCTTTTTCCTATTTTTTTTTTTTTTTTTTTCGGATTCATGAGGTTTTTTTTTTTTTTTTTTTTTTTTTTTTTTTTTTTTTTTTTTTTTTTTTTTTTTTTTTTTTTTTTTCTTTTTTTTTGTTTTTTTTTTTTTTTTTTTT